>CAIGRB010033766.1:4706-29206 GCA_903798255.1 Fraxinus quadrangulata | reverse complement strand
AATATTTTACAGCACTCATCTAGACAAGTGTTTGAAAATGTGCATGAACTCCGAACCCTAGATTTAATGGAATTCTCTGCAATGATTTCCAGTAGAAGAAAAGTTTTGATCATGTTGCTGCTGGGTAACCTAGCCAGATCGTGTAAGAATCTTACGAAAATCACTGTAACCATCAATGCATTTTCATTCATTTTTTGCTTAATGTGCAAGGCAATCTGAAAATGCATTTAAAGCGTGTTTGGCTAAGCTTTAAAATTGAAAGGTAGAAGATATTTAGCTTCTTTCTTACTTCTAACTTCCTACTTAATTATTACTTATAAGTAAGCTTTTTGCTCTTGGTAATACATGATTTATGTGCTCTGTTTCGAGCTTTAGATGCATACTGTAAAAATTACATTTTGTATCTGATTTAATCAGGGCATAAGAATTAGTAATGTGTCACGAGAAATTAGTTTTCTACGCCTTCGCTATCTGAGTTTTCTTTTAAAGATGTCATTTGGATCCATTTCGCCAGTATAATACTGGATGATAATAGTTGACAGTGAATATATCCTTGTACACAAACATTTGACATGTTTTGTTGCAGAATTATTCAGTTGTTGGAGCTAGGCTGTTTGGACAGCGACGAGAGTAAAATTTTTAGGTACGTTACACCTCCGTGCTCTTGTGCTGTCTCAGAAATGCCTCTAAATATAAATTACCGTTGTTAAAGTTTGTTCTTCTCGTGGCACTCTGCTGCTGCTGCATTTGGTACCATTACCCTGCAAGTTCGCAATGCACTAGGTTTAAACTTTGTTTATTGTACTCTCCGATTCAGTCTGGTTCCAGTATTAAGTGCCAAATATACCTCGAATGTAAAATATTTGTTTAAATGCAATTTCCTCGGCCTACTATAAATGTTGCTTTTAGATTTCATTTGTACTTTCAACTCCCTATTCTCTCTAATCTCTCCCAGATATATACATGATATATGCATTTGATTGATCATAGGTTAGCCCCTGTTTGGTTTAGTAAAAATCAGATTTTTAGTATATTTTAATAAAAGTTAATGAAATGTATAGTTAAAAAATTGATAAAAGTTGTGGATCCTATGAAATATATAGTTAAAATTAATTTATCAACTTTTTAAAAGATAAATCAAACAAGGGCTAAAAGTTTCGTTATTATCCTCGAGATTGTAATTGAAGCAAGCTTCGTCTTGTAATAATCGGCAACCCGACCAACTTTAGCGCCACTCGCCATTGCACAATGGAACCGACTTGCTTGTGTGGTGGAAGATTATGTAATGTGGGGCCATTAAGCATCGTGCATAGAACTTGAGCTATTCATGGGTACATAAACCATGAAGCTATAATAATGGTACTTGTGAACCAAACTTAAAAGCGAAATTGGCCCAAAAAAAGAGTGGTAGATCGATCAGGCTAAGTAACCTTAACCAACCCTCCAACGTTGTAGGTGAATAAAAAATTCTCAAAATTCGGAGCCCGATTGAAAGAATTTTCATTTCCAAAGCATGCTAGTAGGTATTTTTGTGATTAATTTCGTCTAAAAAAAAAAGATTTGTATAGAAAAAAATTCTTTTTTTCTTTTTATATTACATTATTTTGAAAAAATGTCTCGGCGTTGGGTATCATGGGCTGTGATCTCGAATCCCAGCCGTCCGATGGATTTCATTCCAATCAAAACAATGTCATCCATCTAATACAATCGTAAATGATGAATCAACGGATCAAATTCATCATTACCATGCAGATTACCATTGATTCTATATCATTAGAGTAAAATAATAGTATGTATTCGTAAAGGGGAACTTTTGATTGCAGGTCATCTAACTTAAATGTTTTATTTCATATTGGACACTCAACTTTATTTTTTTAAAATTTGATCACCTAACTTAAACTTATTTTTTCATTTCAAATTGACTATTTTCTCACGCGAACCTCATCAAAATTGAAGGAGTTTGGGATTTGATAGGCTAAATATGTGATCTGACCAGTAAAATTTGGGACATAGCTAGTCGAGTAATCCATTTTTTTCTTTGTACTGTCCTTTGTTTGGGTTTCATTTTCTTTTGCTAAATGTTATTTCTTAAATTCAAATATCAATTTTAGTTACACATTTGAGAGTACATACAACTATTATTTACTAATTCATTGCTTATTTTTTGAAATGTATTATTTTTTAAAAAAAAAATTATAAGAAACTTAAACAAAGGCTAGTGTCATTTCTTATCATGAAATGTTTGCTGTTTAAAAGACGCTTGAAATTTGTACTTGTTAGAAAGTGAATTGTGTTATTAATTATGCATTGAAATATGAATTTTGTTGGTCAAATCTCCAATTCTGTCGGCTTCGATAGCTACAATAGGCGAGATCGTTAAATTGAAAAAAAAAATAACTAAAACGATCGAATTGAATTAAAATAAAGTTAAGTGACTAGAACGAAACAAATGTGTAAACTAGATGACCTCAATTGAAATTTTGCGTTAAAACACATTTATTTTAATAATATTCACCTTGAATAACAGAACTCAAAGTTGAGATTGAAAAAGAAAGATCACAACTTTTCATTTTATTTTTTTTCTCTTTTATTTTCACATTATTTTTCTATTCTTTTGGGTATCCTATTTCGCTTTTTACAATTCAATACTAAAAACTCGTACAAAACACTGCAATTATAGCTGTAGTCGAGGTAAAAAGGAAAGGAAAAAAGTTCGAAGGATTGTATTTATATGAAGTAAAGGATTTTTTTTTATTTTACACTTCAATTTTGGGATATTGATCTGTATTTTGAGTCGGTAAAGTTGAATTCTTTCCAATTGTTATAAAATTCTTAACTTTTTTTTCGACGATGAATTTTTTACCTTCTGGGAAGTCTAATCTTCCTCTGCTTTTTGGCTTTTCAGGTACTGATTGAGTCATAGTCTGATATTTAGATTCTCATTTCAATTGATTTGTGTAAGGTGAGTTCTAGATTAGTATAAAATTTTAATTGTTTATTGTTTTTGAGGAAGTGAATGACCGATCTGATGGAAATTTAATTGGTTTGATTCTGAATTTTATCATTGTAGCAGATTTGAAAGTAAGAATTACTTATTGAAAGTAGGAATTCAGAAAATGGCTGTTGAATTGTCGGAAACTGGAGTTAAAATGAGAAAAGTTATGATCTGTACAATCAGAGGGTGTTTTAGATCAGTTTGCAGTCATCCTTTCCTTGTGGGTTTTTTGTGTTTCTTGATATTTCTGCACAGATCATTTCCTTTTGCGTTTTCATTGTTCATGTCTGTGTCTCCGATTCTTGTTTGCACTGCTGTTTTACTTGGAACCCTTTTAAGTTTTGGGCAACCGAATATACCTGAAATTGAAAGAGAAGAGAAAACAACCCATGGGATTGTATCTTTGAAAACTGGGGTGTCCGAAAATTCTACTGTTTTTGAGAGCAATGAAAGCTACTCTGTTGAGAGATATGATGATATAAGAAGGGATGCAGCAGAGAAGTTGACGGAGCAATTGAGTCCGGAAGCTGGCAAAACTAGTGGGGTTGATGGAGATGATAGTTTTAATGATACTGTACCATTGATTGAAGAAAGGTCTCAGGAAAGTGAATGGGATAATAAGATAATTGAGGAAGCACAAAGAGAGTCGAGTGATGTGGGACATGATCAGGAGAGAGAACTGAAAGAAAAGAAACTTGGTAATGAGAAACTTATGGAGCATCAGTATTCTTCTATTCCGAATGATGAACCTCTTGAGTCGGATGACGATAAATCACAAGCAGATTCTTTTGATTCGGAGAGGGTTAATGTAGATTCTCTGGATTCTCCTCCTCAGTCACCTTGGACACGAATAGAAGAAGTGGAGGATGAAGAGAGAGAAGAGGATGAGGCTCTAGATTCTGAGTCTGATACGACTGAGAGTTCCTCTCCAGATGCTTCAATGACTGACATAATTCCGATGCTTGATGAGCTTCACCCACTTTTGGACGAAGATGCTCCGCAACCTGTTCATTTGTCCCATGATGGATCTGATGCAGCATCAGAACGTTGTACAAAATCCAGCACTGGCAGTCATGAGTCAGATGATGAAACCGAAAATCATGACCTAGAAGTTGCTGATGATGACAATGAAGAAGCTGAAGATGAAGAAGACACACAATGGGACAAAGAGGAGCAGACAAAATCTGCTATTACATGGACGGAAGAGGACCAAAAGAATCTGATGGATCTGGGAAGCTCTGAGCTTGAAAGGAATCAGCGGTTAGAAAATTTAATTGCAAGGAGGAAAGCAAAGAAAAATATGAGTATGTTGCCGGAAAGGAACTTGATAGACTTAGAAAGTGCTGATCTTCCATTCAACATTGCACCAATTTCAACAAGAAGGCATAACCCATTTGACCTCCCTCATGATAGTTCTGGGCTACCTCCAATTCCTGGTTCTGCTCCATCTATTTTATTACCAAGGCAAAATCCTTTTGATATTCCTTACGACTCAAGTGAAGAGAAGCCAGATCTTATAGGCGATGATTTCAAAGAGGAGTTTATGATGTTTCAACCAAAGGAACCGGGTTTCCGTAGGCACGAGAGTTTTAATGTGGGGCCCTCAATTTTTGCTCCAAATAGGCAAGAGAATCAGGATATCAAATTAAGGCCATATTTTGTGCCGGAAGGGATGGTTTCAGAAGGAACAAGCTTTTCACAATTTCAGCGACAATCAAGTGAACTTAGTGACTCGAAGGTGAGTTCTGTTCCTGAAACAGAATCTACTGGTTCGGTTGGGGATCTGGAAGACAGAAAGCTGGCAGAAGAAGATATTTCTGAGGAACCAGAGGTGATTTCCAAGAAAGAAGATGTCATTAAAGAGGTCATATCTTGGGAGACTGAGCTGATTTCCGAGAACGAAGACAGTGTTGAAGATGCTATACCTCAGGAACCAGAGTCGATCTCCAAAATTGAGGATGTTTCCGAGTATGTTGGACATGGAAGCCAATCTTCTGAAGAAGTAGAATCCTTGGAGTTAGACCAAGTTGAGAAGAGAGATGCCAACGTTGATGAGCTTGATATTCAATTAGGAGACATGGAAAATCATTATGAAGAAGGAAATGTAGCCGGAGCAGAGGAAGTCCAAGCAACTGAATTTCATTCATCTGTAGAAGCTGCTGAACAGAGATATAATAGTAGTTCAAGCTCTTCATCATTGTCAGAAGTGAGTGAAAGGATCTTTAATGAGAAAGAAGGTGACGATTTGTTGACATTGGAGGAAAGGAGAGACACTTTTCCTGAAGGGCAAGACATTTCAACTCAACCTTCATTAGAAAGTGCTGATCTCAATATTACTAGTACATCAGTTGATGAGAATCCATACAAGGATCCTGTTTATGATTCAAGCCCCCAAACATGTAGGAAGAACCTTTCTTTGTCCTCTACGTCCTCTGATGTGCATGTAGAGTCTGAACGTGGTTTGATGGCTGAGTTGGTTAAGCGGAGTGTTTCTTTTATTGAAAGAGAATCTGAAGGGAGTTGTCATGAAATGGAGGACAGTTCTTGTAACGTTGAGATGTTGACCGAATTCTCAAAGCTGCATCCAGTAGATAAAAATGAAGCAGGGACAAAGAATCTTATGGATATAAGAGAGCATGATATTATGGACTCTGATTTCACTGGAGTTGGCCAAATTCATGAAGAAACGTCTGCTAGAGCTTCAATGGAAGAAAATATTTCTTATCAACACAGTAGTTATCATCATGCACAAGGTGAAGTATCAAGTTTCAATGGAGATATTCACGTCATGGTCCATCCTGTTGCAGAGCAGCCTTTCAAGTCATCTGCAGAT
Organism: Fraxinus quadrangulata; assembly: GCA_903798255.1. NCBI lineage: Eukaryota > Viridiplantae > Streptophyta > Magnoliopsida > Lamiales > Oleaceae > Fraxinus > Fraxinus quadrangulata. Next base: position 23,378 of record CAIGRB010033766.1, on the reverse strand, counting down.
AAAATCTTGGGTCAATCGGAGGACGAAAAGCATTCTTTGATTTCTGAGCAAGCTTCAGTTACTCAGCTCAATACACGTCCTTTCACGCTTGAATTGTCTGATGAAGGTTCATTTGACAAGGAAGAAACTGTTCGGTCTGCTCAGGACCATGTCCCATCATCTGATTCTGATGTGAAATTTGATGCGGTTTTTCACAATGAAGCAGAAGAGAAGCTGATTTCTTCACATTATTCCGAGGAAAAATCAATTTCTCACTTTGATGACGAACTGGATTTCATGGATAAACCAATGAATGAGCAGGTATGTCAAACTACTATTTCCTCCTCTTTTGTTGTTCAAGGCATGAAAATATTATTGCTTCTAATGTACAGGAAAATCTGTACAATTCACTGTATGAGTGCATGATATAATTTATAAACCAGTCCCTATTGGTTTCCATGAATAAAATTGGGATTTGTTCAATTTTTATAATAAGCTAAAATTTCAACTTTGTGGGAGCAATGTTCCAATGTCAAGAACCAAGCTAGCAAGTGCCGGGTCAAACATTCTGGTATTAATTCCACTCTACATTTTCCTAAATAATTACTAATTATGTTGTCTTCTTAAAAATTGATTCGCAAGCATGAGTCAAAAAACTCTTAATTTCAGTGAGTTCGTATTAAAAAGTTCATCTAAAGTACATGTTTCATTTGTAGAATTGGACAGAAGTTGATAATATAATGAACCAGATTTTAGCTTTTTTTTCTTCCCTTAATGATGTACAGCCCCCGTTTGGTAGAGATCTTCTGATAATAGATTTTGTGAAAAGTGATTTTTTTTTTGGAGAATGTGGTTAAAAAATGGGGAAAAGTTATAGATCCATGTGCAAAATTATTTTATTGGGAAAACGCGTGGTTGAAAGTGAGTTTGGCGACAAATGAGGGCCAAACAGGGGCACTATGTTTTCCTACCAAACCTGCCATAAGCGTCTACTTGCATTTGCTTGTATAATTAGATATTCAACATCTTCATTGCATAATGGAAAAAGGTGTCTTGACTACTAACCTGTTGTTACACTTGAGTGAGACCTACGCTCTTAACATTTTTCTAATATTCTTCCAAATATTTAGTAGCATGGGCACGTAAATGATTGTGTGAGTTAATATGTTGACATATATTACACCTATGTTCTGAGGATGTTATCTGTTTAATGCTCTGAAGTAAACAGCTTATGAAAGATAAATGAAACCATAATTTAAAAGGTAAACATGTTTAGGTCCTGCTCTGCAAAGAAAATGTGGATGTATGGTTTCGGATGTTGGTTTTCTATTTCATTTAATTTTTCTCTTCCAAGAATAATCAGTTCTGTTTAGCAGAAGAAACACCATCTTGTATCTTGAGCGATGATTAATGGCCTTATAAAAATATGGAGTGAAGCTCCCATCCCACCACTGCTTGCACAAACCAACCACTAACCCAGAAAAAGGGGTGAAATGAATTGATAGTTGACGCTATGTGATTGATATTCTATAGACTAAGAGATTTAGTCAAATACTACTTTTAATTATGTTTTTTTAGATTGATTTGCCAAAAAGCTTGTCTTTCTCGGAAGCTCTTTATTATCTACCTTATCGGAGTCAAGTTGTCTCAGCTGGGAGAAATGGAAATTCTAAGGAGTGAAGAGATCTAGTCGAAGATTACTATGATTAAATTGTGCTTGTTTAGATTGAATTAGATTAGTTTGAATATTTTGATAAGTTTGTAGTTTATTAGAAGTCCCCTTAAATTGAGATTCTTGGTCGAGTATCTAGGATTTCCAATTTGCGAAGGAAGGAATAAACTACTCATTATTGAATATTTATATTGTGAAATATTCTTTCCTGAATTCTGATCTTATTCTTACCTCTTTCTGTCTCTCTCTATTATTTTATCTATTACTTCTCTACTTCTCCTGTATAATTCTCTTGGTTTTGGGCTCTGCATCACTATGATTTTGAAGATGTCGTGTTAAGGTAACTGATTCTGGAATGGTGTAGTGGTCGAAAGGGTTGAAAATTTCTGGATTCTAGGATGAGTCAGTCTTCCCAACTGGGCATCTATTACCGAAAAACTAATTTAAAGGGTGTGTACAAACCATTCTAGGGATATGAAATTTGCAGCACCTTCATTCCTTTTGGGGGTGGCGTTTATTGTAAATCTAAGTCTTCTTGAAATAAGCTCGATCTATTTGCAGTACAATGCTGTCAATTTCTGCAACAGAAATGATAAGTAACACTGGTAACTATATTTGACTTCCCTTATATGGAAGCTACGCTCTTCGTGAACTTAAAAACATGGTGCAACCAGTGTGTTGTAGTTAACAAATCTGAGAAGGGTGTAATCATGGAGACAATTCCTAGGAGGGTGATTTTGGCCCTTAGAAGTGAGGATACACCATGAACATCATGACGAAATACACATTCACCTAAATTACGAAGAATGTTTGACACCATATGACCAACAAGATTAGGATATTGTGAATGCTGCTCCAATGTGGATATCAATACATCTTCATGTAAGGAAAAGTTCTCCTCAAAAATAGTACCTTCCCCCTGAGAAATAATAAAAACTGCATCTTATGCACATGTCACAGCAGATCTTTATGTGTTAATCTGCCAAGTTTTCTAATAATATATACATAGACTGCAGATGATTTTCTCAAGCTATGCATATATCCCTTATGTAATGTCAATTCTTTTAGATCAGTGATTTAACAAAAACAAGAAAACACGAACATAATAATTTGTCACTCAAAAGGAGAAATGAAAGGATTTCCTTGTTATTCTTGAAGCTAGTTCTCTGGAAGAAATGTGTATGCAGATGCCTTCGCAGAATGGATTGTGGACAGGATTTATGAAAGAAGAGAAGAAAGTTAGACTGGAAGGGAGAGTGGGTATAACTGATATTGGCTGTGCATTGTGATATATGTAGCTTCATTCTCTAAATTCTTTACTGAAGCCTAATGGGGTATACGTGCCTAATGATGGTTGAAAAGTGACGGAATTATTTAACTTTGGTGTTAGCTCATTCTACTTTGCTTTTGGTAATGGAAGAAAAATATAAAGGTTTCCGACTCTGTTAGAGCTTATTTAGCTCTCTTTATGGCAACCATTTATCTATTGTTCCAGTTTATTAGCTATATTTGGTTATAGAGGTTAATTTTATTTCTCATGGATGTTATGACATCAATTATGATGATTGAACTTGACCTCATAAATGGAATGTGTGAACCACGTCTGGATTTGTGCTTTCTAGTTCATATATCTTATATTCTTGAGACCACCGGTTACCATTATGACAGGCGTTATTTTTCTAACTGCTAGAATCCTGAGATTGGTTTTCCTTCTAAAACACAACATTATTTATTGAATGTATTGGCAGAATCTTTAAATTAATATTTTCTTTGCACAGTTTCGAGAAAATCAGTCTGCACTTGATGTGAAAGGAACAGTATTTTAATTTGATCTATCAGAGAGAGAGAGAGAGAGTTGTAGTATAAGAAATCGATTATTGTTTCAGTTCTCTGATCTGGCATTTCTTCTGTTTCCACATGCTATTCTAATCTGTTGTGTAATTGCTGTATTATGATGGTGCACTGCATGGCCATGCTAGGCTGCAGGAAAAAAATTAAAGATCTTGTCTGAAATGATACAGGAGGCACCTCATACCTTGGTCCAGTCAATTGAGGAAGCAAGAACTAAAGACAGCTCGAGCATCCCAGACGTCAAGGAGCTAGATTCTGAAATTTCGTCAAATGTTATTTCCCCTCAATTGGAGGCTCACGAAATGAAAATCGCAGCAAGTTTATCAATTTCAAATACGAGCGCCAGTGGTGAAGTTAGAAATAGTGATACAATTCCGGCATTAGATAATTGCAATTTTCCAGCTGAACTAGTTAGTTCTTGTGTCGATGAACAGATTATGGTTGAAGACACGGGCGAGAGAGAGGAAATTGATGGACTGTTATCAGAATTGGATGCAGTTGGTGACTTCAATGTCAACCAGTGTCAATCAAGCTTCAACAAATTCAAGGGACACGTGGATTCTTCTGGAGAAAGCTTGTCTTCACCACATGAGGCTACTGGCACAATTGAACATATTGATTCATCAAATAGGGAATTTGTTGCAAGGGATGTCCTAAACTCTATTCATCCAAAATCATCCGAAGAAGGACCACTTCCTCCGAAGGAAAGCAAAGACAATTTGAATTCTGAAGAAAATAATTCTAGTATGCCTGTAGTTGAAGTTCAATCCGTTGAAGATATTGAATATATGTATAAGAAGTATAGATCAACATCGGTGGAAACTGAAGTCATGGTTGCGGAGCCTGAGATGCCCCATCAAGATGAAGTTGATATAGATGCCAATTCTGGAATGACAGAACTCGAAGCACGAACATTTCAAGATATTGATTTGGCATTTAAACAAATAGACGAGAGAGAAATTGAGAAGCCTGTAGTTGTTCAGCTACCCGATACTGATCTGATAGTCGAAGAAACTAAAGTTGAGTGTTCAGAGGATGGAATATTAACGAACACCATGATTGAACTGCCAATTCTGGATGTTACATCGACTGAAGATGACACATTGGTCCATACCCAAGTCCATGATAGTATTGTTCAGCAAAGTACCCTACCCAATTCTGTTGCCGATGCTCTGCATGTGATGAATTCCAGAAACATGCAAGGGACGACTTCAGAATTGCATGCTGTCGAAACAATGCCTTCGGAAGTTATTGATTTGGAGAAACAGTTGAAGTCAAATTCTGAAGATGGATCGGCTAAATTCAAGGTGCATGAAGTAAGTTTGTCTGATGAGTATGCCGAAGCCGAATCAAGTATTAAAGAAGATGGTGTAAAAGAAATTAGCACGGTTTCTGCTGAAGACCCTGACACAGACGTTGAAACACTTAAAAACACAAATTCAACTACATCTGTTAAAGACAAGGAGAAAAAATCCCAAAAGTCGAGGTCAAGCTCGAGTTCTGACGCAAGTTCGAGTGATTCTGACGGAGAGTGAGTAAGCGAAGAAGATTGGGAAGAAAATGGTGTTTCATGTCCCTTTTTTTGTGTTTTCGTTGACGGTATTGGGTTTTTGATCGTGTTGCTTCAATTGAGTATCGAGATGGTGACTTCCTTCAAGAATGTGTTTTTATTTATTTCTTGGAGTTCTTCAGCGTGGCGAGATTTTCCTTCTTCCGGTTGTGTTTGTTTTTCTTTTGTGGGCAGTTTTGAAACTTCTTTCAGCCTTTCAACATTGTTGTATACTGGATTTGTCGATGTAAAAGTTACAGTTGGAGTGATTTTTTTTTTTATTATTATTTTTTTTTTTATTTGCAGACATTACTTCTGTCAATGAAGGCCTTTCTTATTATTCGACTTTCTCTCATCCCTCCTGAGCATGCCAAGATTTTGTGAATGCTAATGAAACATTGTGCCCTTCATTTTGTTGCGGATTTCAAGAATGTACGTTGTGCTTTCTACAAAGGTGAGGAACTCTTCAATTGTACTTGAGTGGGGCGTACGGATGGTCCTATACGTACACCGATAGAAATGTCTACTCAAATCATGATACCTCAAACTTCGAATTACTCAATTAACAATACCTAGAACATTCAGTAGGCCCATCCATCCACTCCATTTCTCTTCTCCCCAGGGGTTGTTTACGGCGTCATAGGTTGAATAGTTCGAAATTTAAGTGTAGCAATTCGAATAGACGATCTTGCCACATGTTTACATAGGACCGCACATGTTCATATAGGGCTGCACAAATGAAGTTTTTATCTTGTTGATTGTTTCGTAAATTGCGAAATAACTTAAATATAGAGACAATTTTTCGATAAATAACCATGATAAGCATTAATAACAACCTACATAGACAATAATTCGTACGGGTAACATAATATGCATCTTAAGGTACAACACACAACTTCATATGTAAGAAGAAACACACCATTTAGAACGACAAGAAATAGCTGCAACTTTCTGCATCTATTCATAGTTTTCTTACGAGCAGTAGGTATCATAACCAGCAAGTCCTTGCAATTCGGGTCCTTCCAGACGAGGATTGTTATCAAAGCTGCATGTAAAGAAAACAATGGTGACTCGGTACTGAACCATGGAAAGGTTCATTAAAAATTTCATATGCTAAAGAAGATTAATGGAGGAAGACAGGCAGTGCAAATGAAGCAAAACCAAGACAAAAGCCCTTGTACAGTCATTTGATTTCAATGTACCAAAAGTCCGCATATATATCAGAAAATGTAAACTAAGTATTTGATTTTCAACCTCTCAGGAAATTCTCGACAAGATTTTCACCATTTAAAAGTAGAAGTATATAAAACGTAAGTAAAGACTTTCTTATAAAAAGATTAGTTTTTGAACTAAAACTTGCACTTTTTGGCGAACATTGGTTGAAATGGTAGTTTAAAAGCAACTTTTTAACCCTAAAAGTATGTTTGGTTAAGCTCAAAAGTTATTTTAATTACTTTTTAGGTTCAGCTAAATATGCTTTATATCCTTAATTCTAAGAACAGAAGCTAACGCACAGAGGCTAGAGCGGTAAATGAGTAAAGATAACACCGCCATATGAACATAACCGGACAATTAGCAAAAAAAAAAATGAATGAAATAATTAATAAATATGAAAATAGTCAAAATAAATATTTAAAAGATTAATATTTTCATATCTTACTTGTCCAATGGGATGTGTTCAAATGGACCGGTGATAGGGATTGGACCACACAAATTGTTATTTGAGACATCACTGTAAAGGGAAATTGTAACATTAGCATTATGCAACAAACAAAGTACAAATAGTTGAAACTCAAATCAAATTAACTTACACAACTTTCAAGCTTGAAATACCGACAAGTGTCCTTGGGATTGGCCCAGTTAGCCTATTATCATTTAGACGCCTGTCAAAGCACACCAAAGGTTATTGACTTTCACATGCAGATGACGGAAGACAGTGACAAGAGGGGGAGAGATTTAAGCTCTTCATTCTTGAAGTGGTTCGATAAAGAGAAAAGTTCTGATCACCTAGATCTTGTCATACTAATATAGTTGATAAGAACATATGCGATTTCCAAGGCTACTACCCTCCCCGTGTGGAAATAATGACATATGGATCAGATAAAATGGTAGAATATAATGAGCTCAAACTTACAAGAAGATGAGCAATTTCAAATTTCCCAATGAAGGAGGTATCGTCCCCGAGATATTGTTGTTGTACAGATCCAAACTTTTTAAGTTCTTCAAGTTTCCAAGCTCTGCTGGAATATTCCCTTGAATGTTATTTTTGTAAAGTTCCCTGAAAGATCACAGCTTATTTCAGCATGCTTAAGTTTGATGTATACAACAGTTAACTGGAATTAAATAAAAGGGAAAAAAAAGGGATATAAAGGTAATAAATTACTTTGCATACAAAATGCAATGAAATAGCTGGAATCAGCCTTGTATCAAAGAACATATTTCTTTGTAAGGAAAATCGCTATGCTTAGCTTAGCTAAAAGCATCTGCTTATGAGAAAATTAACAATGAAGAGATGTATAATACTCACAGATACTGCAGATGTTCGAGTTTTCCCAGTTCAGGTACCAGATGACCAGACAAATTTGAGTTGCCAAGGTCCCTGCAGAAAATCACACCAAAGTAACATATTTGGGATGCATAACCATCACAAAACAAAAGATGAGGTGCAGATACAAGGGGAAACCAAGAAAACATAGAGCATTAAAGTGAATGCTGAATTAAAACAATAATTTTTTAGGAAGAGAGACAATGAATTTATAAGTTTCATTTAAGTCCCAAAACATCAGGAAGGCATAATATTTTAAGACATGTTCTCTCAATATTGAACAGTGACAAACTATGACATCTAAAGTCAAACACTAATTCGATTTCTCATGAAATAATACGAAAAGTTATGTTTGTCATATATGAGATATTACATATATCATTTTCCTTTTAGGCCCACTTTATTTGATAAGTACTAAAATATATTAGTTCTCAAACCCAAATGAGCATGTCAAAGATTAAAACTAAGGGTAGATCATGATCAAATATCTTGGTGATCCTACAGTGAGAAGCTAGCACAATAAAACTCAAAACTAAAATTAGAATATGACCAAATTTGCAAAATTATCATGGCAATCCTACAGTGGCAACACATTCTTACTTGAGCACATGAAGATTAGAAATTAACAAGATAACATCAAATTCTCCCTTTGTTATTTCATATTTGAATTTTCTTGCTCACAGCTTTATATGTGAATCCCTCTAATATCATCATATATGTGAAACTTAATATCAAAATTCTACAGCTAGTCAAACTTTTGAACTGATTTCACCGACAACCAACTGGAATAGAGGATTAAAGATTCACCAGCATTTGTCGTTCTCTAAATGAAAAAATAAAATAAAAATAAAAAGCTTAACACCAAATTTCTCAAAAAGACCCTTCATGTGCATAAAAAAAAGATTAAAAATCTAAAAATTACAGCTTTGCTTTAAATTCCAAGAAAGCGATTAATTCAACACCTAACCATACTTAATCATATACAAAATTTAGCCAATTATTCTACTAAAAATAACCCATAAAATTCACACACATACCCACAATATGTACATATAAAGATAGATACACAAATATATATACGTACACGCGAGTGACTTGGCTATCTTGGTTGCAGGTAACGTGAAACCAGGTGCAAGGATTAACAAGATTCTGATCCCAGCTCTGAAGCACGTTATCCGGGTCGGACAGGCTCCTGCGCAGCACGTAAAGCGCGTCGCCTTCGGAATTCCCACGCACCATCGGCGTCATTAGTGATGAAGAAATTACAGTTACTGCGACAAACAAAAGCAAATCCCTCCCAGCCATGGCTCCGATTGAACTAACACTTCTATTGTAAATTCCTGTGGGAAACGGGAAAACGGGGTTAGATTTATGCAGTCAAGTATTTTACAGTCTCTCTCTCTCTCTCTCTCTCTCTGTATATATAGAGAGAGAGAAAGGAGAGAAGAAGGGCGCAGAGAGATGAATTATTATTGGAGAATCGATTTTGGGAATGGGAGAGAAGAAAATTGGAATCTTTTCTTTTAAATAGTTAAAAAAAATGGATTTTTTTTAAAAGAAAACTTAGGTCCGTTTGATAGATTTAAATTTCATGAAAAATGTCACATTTGAAAATTTTAATTTCTACATTTGATACGAAAGTGAAAATAAAATTCGAATTTCAAGATACAATAACTTTAAATTTATTTTTTTGCTAATTTTATGAAAAATACATTTATATGGGATATTTGAATTTTTAGTTTTCAATTTAGAAATTGAAAAGTCTTTCCATAATTACCAATCAACCGGACCCTGATTTCAACAATATAATAAAAGAAAAAATGTGGGTGGAAGAAGAATTTATTTTCAACAATAAAGTTATAATAAAAGAAAAAATGTGGGTGGAAGAAGAATTTATTTCTTTTTGCCAAATATTGAAGTTGAGTGGAATTGGTTACTCTTTCCCTATGAATTTTTAAAATATCTCCACTAAGGATTTGGAATTTGACTTAGTCATAAAAGATGGCTATGAGAGGTCACCATAGCATTTCTCATATTCCCACTATTTCAATGAGAATTGAATTCTTGTACCTATCATCATTTCTTTGACCAAGCTCAAAAGATTTGCTTACAAGTAAGTGAGTAAATTTTAAAATAAATTCGACTTTTTAAGATTTGGAATAAATAAGAAGCTAAATCTCTAAGTCTTATATTTTCTCATCGAATGTCTCGAAATGAATAAGAAATCAACTTTTTAAGTTTGAATTCCACCTGGACAATATGTCTTGAATTGAATAAAAAGCTATTTTTTAAACTTCAGATTTCGTATGAATAAGATGTCTCAAAATGAATAAGAATCCATCTTTTTTAGTTTCAAATTTTTGCCTCGACAAGATGACTTGAAATAAATAGAAACCAACATCTTATGTTTCAATCTTTGCTTAGTATGATACTTTGGCAAAAAAATAAAAATAAAAAACGTAGTTTTAAAATTTCGGTTTTAGAAGCAAAGAAATATAAAAATTGTTCAATTCATATAAACAAGAAAATTAAATTTGAGGAACTGATGTTACATTTAGTAATCATTTATAGTCTACATGGATATCACGTCTACTATAGAAAGGGTTCAATCACGAGCCAACACGTTATGGAATAAACTTTCATGCATCGTGGACGAAGCTCTTCTTATTGAAAATTCTGACAAATCAATATTGATATTCTTAGTACATCATGTCTTTGCGTGAAAATAGAGTGTTTCTTAGCAAATGTCATGAATACATAAATATAAGCAAGTTTTGAAAATGAGAACTTAATCACGATTCCAGCTATAATGAAGATGTCAAGTCAAAAAAATGATTAAAAGGCCTTATCAATCTCTTATATATAGGTCCTTGCACAATTAAAAAGGGGAATTTCAAATGGTTCCGGGTTCTGCTTTACGTACAGAAGCAGTATGCACAGAAAGAAAACAGATACTCACAGCGGGTGGGTGGAGTTTTTTTTCAATATTTTACTACATGGGCCCACCCCATGTGAGTAATCTGTTGAATTTTTGGCAAATCCATTTCTATACAAATGGATTTGCTGATTTCACATATAAGAAATTTAAGAGGAAAAATTACGGTGAAATTTTGAGAATAAAAATACATTTTTTATTCTAAGAAATATTATCTGCGTTTAAGGCCAACAAACTATATTTATCAAAGCACCATTTTTTTTTTCCCTAAATGCAGTTAATTTTCAGAAAAAGAAATGAATGTAAATATTGCATCTTATGATCGTTCTTGACTAGTAATAAGAAAAGAAAAAACAATGAAAAGAAAGAAAAAGAAAGGCAGAAGAGGAAATTCAGTGTATATTCATATCTCCGTGCATCTGGACCTTGTTTGATCTCATTATTTATAAAATGTATATTTCTTTCTATTTTTTTTCACCACACAATTTTTCAATAAAATAATATTACATACAAATTTATTTTTATTTTATTTTTTAGGTATGTATTTTTTATCAATTTATTACTATTTAAAAATGCTAAAAAAGAAACAATAAAGTTAAATGTACACATTTGGTTCGTATTAAATTTTACATCCTCACACATGGGGTAGGGCTCATAATCGCGGGCTCCACCCCCATGTGAGAGGATGTGAAACTTAGCTCCTGTTTGGTCCCTATTTTGGGATGTTGAAAATCTTTGAAATAGTGATTGATAGGAGAATGTGTGGTAGAAAAGTAATGAAAAGTTTTAAATTTGTGTGTAATATTATTTTATTTGATGAATGCGTGATTGAAATGAAGAAGAAAAAGAAAAAATTAATATAATGTAATGGAAAAAAATGTAAACGGTTGCTTAATATCAATCAATTGTGTACATCTGGCGAAATCGAAATGGGGGGCTAAATCAAGCTCCTATGATTCTGCTGACATATTCAATAAAGCTGACTTCTTTTGTCCAAAACCGGCCAACCAGCGGTACAAATTACAGAACGCGTTTTCTTCTATCTCCTTCAAAAATAAACAGAGTAAAGGATCAAGAAGAAATGGCGGAACAGTTGACGGAGGATCAGATCTCTGAGTTTAAGGAGGCATTTAGCCTCTTTGACAAGGATGGCGATGGTTTGATCTTTCTTCTATTTCTCTCTTTTTTTTTTATCATTTTACACACGCCTATAATTGTTTTTCTTTGATTTTGGATATGGGTTTTTTGATTTCCATATGGGATTGCTTGTTTCGTTGATTGGTTATGAATATTGCTGCGAATTTGAAGTAGCTACTCTTGCTATGTATGAAATTTGAGGTTTTTATTTTGAGGTCAAGGATACTATTATTTTGGAGTTGTTTAATTTTAGTTCATGTATCTGAACAGAATATTTTGCAGTTTTGAACTTTGATGAAAATACTTAAGTTCTTGTATAATCAGTGCAAAAATATGGATCTCAAGACTATCAGCTCTTGAGAGTATAAGCAAATTATCAAGAAAGGAGCGAGATACTCTGCGGCCATGTTTGGCTGTGCTGAAATGTAATTGCTTAACTTTGTGAAACATTTTGAAAGTTACTTTCCTACCAACTAAATTTACTTTTCTAGAAAGTGAAGTCTTGACTTTTGTATTTGAAAATGAAGAGGAGTATATAGGTTTGTTGATCTTTGATTCGGAATACTTGTTCTAATTCTGATCTTCGATTGTGTTGGAAAATGAATACGATGATAGTACCTGTTATGGGATAATGCTAGAGCCCAGAATTTGTTTGAATAACATGGGAAATCATATATGTAATTGGAATACGAACCAGATATGCATTCTCAGTTATGTTCTTTTCCCACAGTCAAGCTTTTTCTTCACATACTTCGAAAATGAGGTAAATTCTGTTGTTGGATCTATGGATGTGATAAGGAGAAATCTGGAATGAGTTAATAATAATAGGCAGGTTTACACATTCAATTGTTCGAGTAGCACGGGGCACTTATCCGTTATTTACATTGGGATTACCATTTGCTCTTCGTCTCTACTAGAAAAGGGAATAAGTTAGGCAGTATCGAGGGATAGAAATAAATGATTCGTATGTTCATGAAGCGACAGCCTATTTCTTGCTATCCTGGATTGGTTATTTGTTATCCCTGTTAGAATTTATTTCTTGAAATCCTTTTTTTGTGCTGTCAGATGAAGATAATATTAGACTATTTCTTGATCTTCTGCAAAAATCCGTAGTAGTTGTTAACAAATCACTGAATAATTTCATTGGTGAAAGTATGCAATTTGCTAATGAATACATTAGTTGAAGAGTTATTTTCAAGTAAGATTGTCACATTTCAACTGGTGGCTAGATTAAAATTTTTAGCAGATCAGCCAAATGGATGAATGAATTGCTATCATGGAAAAATGCATAGGCTACTTTTGGAGTCTGCAACTTTACACAAGGTTTATGCATGATTTTTGATCAGTTCATTGTATTGGATGCTTGAATCAGATCATGGGTAATAAGAGACTTGGACGTATGCCAGATTAAGAAATCTGAGCGGTGTTGTGTGATTAGTAACGAATGTTTTGTGCAGGTTGCATTACGACCAAGGAGCTGGGAACTGTGATGAGATCTCTGGGGCAGAATCCCACAGAAGCTGAGCTCCAGGATATGATTAACGAGGTGGATGCTGACGGTAATGGAACCATTGATTTCCCAGAATTTTTGAACCTTATGGCCAGGAAGATGAGGGACACCGACTCTGAAGAGGAACTCAAGGAGGCATTCCGTGTTTTTGACAAGGACCAGAACGGGTTCATCTCTGCTGCCGAGCTGCGCCATGTCATGACGAACCTCGGTGAGAAACTGACCGATGAGGAAGTTGATGAGATGATTAGGGAGGCCGATGTTGATGGCGACGGGCAAATCAATTATGAAGAGTTTGTCAAGATTATGATCGGGAAGTGATATCCCCACCTTAACTAAATCCTAATCTTGTGAGTAATAAAAGAAAAACCTCAAAAGACGTGGTGGATAGGGTAAACTAGCATATTGGGTTTCTAGTTTTCATTTTCGTCATTCTATTTGATGGTTTTTAGATCGAACCTTGATAATGTAATGTTCTGTTGTAAAAGAGGTGAATCTTCTCTATCTGTTTTGTGTCGTGTTTTCGCAGCAATTTAAGTTTTGCTTCTGTGTTGAATATAAGACTTCACTCGTTCTTTATTAAACTGACTAATCTTCTGTTAGTGAAAAACTATCCTATCTTCTTTATGTTCATGATAGTCGGTGTTTGTATTGTATAGTATAAAGCTTTGATGCGCTTCTCTGCTAACTCGAACTCCTATGTGTTAGTCTAACTCTAAAATATACAAGAACAGAGATTCAAGAAATAATGCCAGAACCAAACCTGAAAAAAACCGAAAACAATACTTCAAAAGGAGGTGAGTCGAAAACTTCGAATTTAATATATCAATGAGAGATAATTATTATGTCCAATTGGATAAACAGGAAATATCAGCAACAAAACCCATGGAGCTTTTACAATCTCTTCAAGCTTTTCTTCCTTGCATCCATCTTCTTTTTGTCTGCAGGAGCTTTTGCCAGCCCAACTTCCTTCTTCTGTGTCAATGGAGCCGTCATTGATCCACCAACTCCAGTCTCAGACGTTGATGTGATGATTGCTGGCTGATCTTGACCATTTTCAAGTTTAGGGGCTAATGGAGATGCGGCACCTGGCACTGCATTCTTCTGGTCGGCACTCTTAACTGAGGAGTTCGTCTGATCAACATTTCGGGTAGTGGTCGACTCGGAAATAACTCCTGATTTGAACTTTGGCTTTGGCTTTAGAGCATGTATTCCAGTGTAAAGCCTGTCATTATAAATCCCAGGCAACATATTCAACTTACAAAGCAACATTTTAAAATATGAGAAACTCTATTTGTCCGGAATCCAGTACTTGATGGGGCTAAACAGTATTAAAGACGAGATTTAACTTCTTTTTTCTTTTCTTATGCTGTCCAGTACTTAGAATCTACCTTACAAATGAGCCATACAAGAATTAAACATCCAGAAAGGCAGCATCCCCGTCTAGGGATGGAACATAGTTTCTAATGAATAATTGTGAAACCTATAACTCACAATCACCTCAAGAACGAGTATTGACGATTCTCCCAAAAAATATCCACTATTATGCAGATTGCTATCTGACCACTATGTTTAAGTAACACGAGCAAAAATTTCAAGTCAGACAACGTAAATTAGCCGGTCAAGATGCACATTAAAATGTGACTAAATATAGTAGGTCACAAGAACTGTGAACCTTCGCTCTGGCTTAAACAGTTTTGAATCGTACCGAGTTCCTTCCAACTCATAACAAACCAATTGTCCATTAGTAAAATATTCATGAAATAATTGACACTGCTTATTATCATGCCCCATTCATGATTGGCCACACATGCATTGGTGAAAGATTAAAAAGAACTCTCTCACAGTTTTAAAGAATGTCCATTATTATCATGAATCTTCAATATGAAGGCCATGCCTTCGAGCATAAATGACACCATAAGGGGTCTATTTTATCTCCAATAATTTCATCTTCCTACTCATGTAACGCCATAAAGAAGACAATGGAATAAAACTAAGACGGCATGTCTTACCTTGCATGTCTAGCATACTCCTCGTAATTTTCAAGCAGCATCTTGCCAGCCTGCTCATTTAAAGCTGATTCCGGAAATGGTTCAATCAACAAGCATCTGATTACCTGTCATTCGAAAGAAGAAAAAAGGAACAGATTCACTTGAGAAATCATAGCTCCACTGATCTCTAAGGAAAGAAAATCATAATAAACTACTGTCTGACAGAACTTACAATTAAAACGTGTCGCAGTCCAAGATTTGGGTTCCAATCTTTCTTCAATGCATTAACACAAATTTCACCATTGGTAGCAATGTTTGGATGGAAAATCTTAGTCAGGAAATAGCCTACAAAGGCAGCAAGTGGGTCCTAAAATGGTTATATATTCATCACTTACGATGATATGAAATTAAGAAATAGTAAATTGGCAGATATTTCTTTAATGTGTTCACACCCATTCACAAACCTTTGGGAGGGGATTGTGGGAAATCATTGGACAATGTCAACTTCATGCGGAAAATGCCATTCTCGTATGGAGTCCCAGCTGCAAGGTTATAGATGGTCAATCAGGGAAAAAAATATTGCTGACAAAAATGGAAAGGACCAAAGGCAGAAAATTCATACCTGGGCCCTCGATATCAGCATATATAATTGAAAAGTTATCATCGTTTACACCAACTTTAATGCCCTCAGGAGGTGCTTCATCAAGATTCTTCAATTCTTTTGCCAGCTGTTTTATTACATTTGGGGGAAGATTTTCATTGGTTGCCTACAATAGTCAGCACAATAAAATATATGAGAATAAGAAACCATGAAACAGATAACATAATCTATAAAAAAGAAAAAGACCTAGGATCATATTTGTAGTTAACTAGGTTTAAGAGGAAAACGTGCTGAACTTGGTACATATTTCACTGTTACAATATTAATCTAACAACCATATTCAGCAAAGCAAAACATGATAAATTATTGAGATTCGCTATCCGATACTTCTTCTGATTCTTAGCCAATGTATGGCTCATTTTATAAACTATTTACACTCAAGTCACTGTTTATCCAAACACTTTGGAGGGCCCGCAAGTACTACCCACTTATTCACCACTCATTTCCATCTATTTATAATTTAAACCATTTATAAACAATTCCAAAACATGCCTTTACATAATTACAGATCTTGCTTTAAAGATTCTTTTAGGTGCAAAAGAAAAAGTTTACCAAGATTTGAACTTTCATTAATGATAAAATGTAACTATACCATAGCAGGTTGTGCAAAGCTGCAGTTTCAAATGGCCCGTAACTTTGCTGACAAGAAATCAGTACTTAGGCAATGGTTTCCCCTGAATTTTTGTGTATGAGTTCTGAGGACTGGATAATCAAGCCACAAGAAATCCTGCAAAACAATGGTGTAAGCACTTAAAAACACGATCCATCTAAGGCTGAAATAGTAACTTTTATTTTTCAGTTTGGGAGGAGATTGGCTATTATTTTCAACATAGGAAAATAAATCACGAAAGTGTATAATAAGCAAAACTGGTCCATAATAAACGAACTATGACAAGTTCGTGAACTATCTCCACTTTTTAGGCCTATCTGACACCATTCTGATATTATTAAATATTTGTTTTGCAATATTCAACATAAATCAAAGACCCAACCAGACCCTACCGTGCCAGGCGAGCAAAGTGGAACAAAGGAAAAGGAAAAAAAAACATGAAAAGAAACACCAGATGGCCCCAAATAAATGTGAATTTTTCGTTTTAGTAAGCCATGAAAACCATGTCACCAAGTTGCAAATGTAGAACTTAAGAACACTGAAGCTAGGACAGAAGAAGTAACCAATGCATGTCATTCTGTTGTCGCACCAAAACATGCAATTAAGACCATAAACCTATTTGATACAAAATCATGGTGATTTGGCATGCTTGCAATTGAACAAGATGAAATGAAGACTAACTTTCAAATAGTTGCTAAACACAAATTATAAGCCATATAGGTTGTGTTTGACAACCATTTTGGAGACGAATTTGATTTGGAATGGTGATTGATGGACGAATATGTGGTTAAAAAGTAAGGAGAATTTTTGGGTTTATGTGTAATATTATTTTATTGATATAATGTGTGGTTGAAATGAAGAAAGAATAAAAAAAAAGAAAGTGAATGAGAAAAAAATGGATGTCAAACTAAATTACTTGACTCTCGAGATCTGAGATTTCAATGTCAAACCAAGGACAGAATAAGAAGACAGCCAAACCATCTCATTCTTATTATACTTAAAACTCATAATGTTCGCAACTTAAGCTCCACCATCTCTTGTTGATTAAAAATTTTGCTCTTGAGAAAAAAAAAACTTTCTGAAATCTTCTCAGAAGAATTCTAAAAGTAAGTTCGATTATTAAACAAAATAAGCAGAAAAGGAGACATGCATAATTCCCCATGAAAATTAAAAACTGGAACACATAGAACATGAGAAAATGAGACTAATAAATGGGGTACACAAGCCATAAAAATCACAACAGTATTTCAAGAACCTATAAATCCCTTTTAGAGACAAGAACTTGAAAAGATAATTTCTCAATAAATTCCCCAACCCAAAACATCATAACGAATAACTCAATTCAAAATAAACATTAGCCCTCAAGAAAAGTCTTCTAACATGAACAAATTGGCGCGCGCGCACAGGGGAATCTTGGAAAAAAAGAAAATTTTATCTTTCAAGTAATGATCCTACAAAGAAAATCAAACCCATAAGTCTAAGCATCAAAGAAAAGAACTTTACACACATAAAAGTGAACCCCTTTAGATCAGAATCAGATGAAGCAAAGAATAAACAGTAAGCATTGCACCCTTCGACCACTGAAAAAATACAATTTAAAAAGTAAAAACAATAAAAGATCCGAAAACCTGGTCAATTTAAAACTTCAATTCTCCAACAAAACTCGATATTAAGAGTGCAATAGATTCGGCATCGAGAAAATAAGCAAAAACCCAGGTGATAGAAATACCTTTTGAAATGGAATCTCGGAGAGATTTTAACGTAAGAAGAGGGTGTTTTTCTTTGCTTTCATTTTCTTGATTTATTACGAGATTTACCAAATACCACAAAATAAAAATCGGAAAGCGAAATATCCCTTTATAATTGACGAATGGACAGAAAGTCTTTTTTAAAGTTTAGTGATCTTATAGTAATATTTTAAACTTTGAGTACCTGTAATTAAAAAATTAATCCATTTATATTGACACCCTAGAGTCTAGACTTGGAATGTGGGCAGTCAAAATGTTAAATTTAATCTAGCGAAAATTGCACCCCTTGTCATCAATCTATTGCTTGGGTGGCCCTCCGAGGTTTGACATCGCAAGACAATCTTTTCCTTATTCTTAGATTGACAAGCTTGAAACAACTAGAACACACGCACAGGTATAGAGGATCAATTTCGGTGCATGACATTCACACTCATTCAACTTACTATGAGCACTCATGTCCCCATTCTTTTTTTTTTTTTTTTTT
>CAIGRB010033744.1:101551-128690 GCA_903798255.1 Fraxinus quadrangulata | reverse complement strand
AGAGCTATTGCAACATCGAATTCTGCCTTGGCCGAAGTGATAGTGGTTGACAACTCTTTGCAGAGCTGTTGCAACATGAAGCCTTAAAAGGTGAAGTGACGGTTCTGGAAAAAGTTTTGGACTTAGTGCGAACAATTTGACAGTTCTCACATTTTCCCAATACACGTCAATGTGGCGTCTACCTGCTTCCAAGACACGCCTCATTTGCCATAAATGGTAATGATGGCGACAATTTCAATTCCTAGTGGAGATTCATATATGTTGTGCGTGAGATTCACTGCTTCATTAGGGTCGTTGATTTTGGTGATCTTTGGTTTCAACGGTGATTTTAGGATCTCAGCTCTAGACGGTCTGGATGTGATTGGGATTGATTCGACGGCTGGGTGGGCCTTGGAATGCCTATATAAAGCCCAAACCCCTCTCTTTGCCATTTTTACCTTCACGAGTTTTCCAAACTCTGTCTCAGTGTGTTTATTGTTTTCATCTCCGACAAGCATTTTTAGAGTTCCAGCGAACGTCTTGCAAACACCGGTGAAAGGACAGCTTCACTTTTCTGAACTAGGTAACCATCGCGTCTCAGCTTCTTCATCTCCTTTTTCTTTTAAGAATTCTGAACAATTTGTTAACACTTCTGAGAGTGGAGAGATGAGAGGTGAGGAGAGTTCTGCTCTGAGGGAGCCCATCTTAGTGTCCTCAGATGAATTAATAAGGCTATTAGGGCTGGGGAGAATATTTGGAGACAACCAGCTTCTCCTGTGGACACTTCGGTTCAATGGAGGGCCTCGAACTATCATCTAAGGCTATTTCGAAGACCTTAGAAAAGTGTAGGTAAGTTTTTAGGATACTTAATAGCATCGAGCTAATAGTTCCCGAGCTGAACGAAAGGGCTTGTTATCCGAGGTCGGGGTACGTGGCGGTAAGTGAGAACCTCTTCAGGGTGGGCCTTAGGCTACATTTCCATCCATTTTTTAGGTTATTCCTCCGCTCCTATGGGTTGGTCCCGACCCAACTCAACCCGAATGCCTGGTCCCATATGGTTGGGACGTGAATACTGTGGCGTAGGGTCAGTTTAGGCCTAGATATGCCATTCAGACTTTTAAACTCCATCTTTCTTTCCAAGAGTGTAGTCGGGGTGAGAAAAGTAAGGGGTAGTACTAATTAGCTCCTTGGGGATCCCATTCTCCATTCGTAGTAGGGTTGCCATCCTCGGTTAAAGGATGGAGGAGTTCCTGGTTCTGGGTAGCTGGGAGGTGGGATACCATGGAAAATGACCCCACGGCACCGCTTGCAGTCCCACCTCTTTCTCCACTGCTAGTAAGTTTCGCTTCCGGGTTGATTTGCTTGACTAGTCTTTCTTATGGTTTTAATATTTTTATCGTTTGCAGGTTCCCTCCTAAGATGTGAGATCTCTGAGGAGGAGTGAGACATCATTAGTCAACTTTATCAAACGCCCCATCTGGAGAGAAGTTATAACGAGCTGATTGACCAGAACATATCGTTCACACTGGACGGACTAATGGCGACTCAAGGTAAGGATATCAGCTCGGTTTTTTACTAGGACATCTTCATTTCTCGACACTTAATCAATATTCATTTCTCGTAGGTAATTTCGACAAGAAGAAGGTGTTGAGGGCTGACTTCGCCTCCATCCGTCGGAGTGTTGCGGAGGCCAGAATGTTGAAAACTAGTTCGACTTCTTATAAGAAGCAGTCTGAGAGGGTTTTTTCCCTCAGCAAAGCTCAGCAGATGACTGAGGAAGATGAGACGGAGGAAGGGGCCTCCTTCATGAAAAGAAAAAAGGGATTTGCCTCTGCTTCTGCTTCTAACGTGAAGCCTCCTCCCCTACAGAGTATCGGGGTGACCATTGCGGCCCCGTCGATGATCCCCAAGGTCGTAATGCCTATTCCTGCGTACATGGGCGAGATGCTTACTGGAAAGAGGCTAAAGAAGTTTGTCGCCACTTTTTCGGCTCGGAATAAGATGGTTGATTTTTTGGAGAGCAAGGATGAGGACCTCTTCGAGGTGGTATTGGAGATGCTGCCTCCGAAAATCGCTGTCGTCGCCCGAGTCCACAATAAGTATTGGACCAGGGCCTGGCAAGATCATGCCACCTCGTGCGAAATCGAGGACCTTTTGGCAGCCAATAATGCCTGCGTGGCTAGGGCTCTGAGTATGGGCACCGCGACGGAGGACCTAGTTCAAGGCCTTCGTAAGAAAAACAAAGAGTTGGAGAAGAAGATAGAAGCCTCGTCAAACTGATAGGCAGAAGTGGCAAAGGCCAAGAAGGAGGTCGAAAAGGCTGAGAAGAAGTGGATCGTAGCCGTCTCGAAATTAGACTCGACCGAGATCTAGGTAAATCAGCTTAAGAACAAGCTACAGAGTCGTCTTCCCATGTGGCAGCTTTGACAAAAAGAATTGATCATGCTAATGACCACCAGAGGATTGCCTCGGAGGCTCTGGTCGAGGCCAATAAGCAAAAAGATGAACTGAGGATGCTTTTTGAGACCCAAATAGAAGAAATTGAGTCTCTAAAGGCCGAAGTGAAGATGGTTGGGGAGGTGGCAGCCGAAGACTACAAAGCCAATTTCGACAAGACCAAGGTGTATGACAACTTCGCTAACTATTGGGATTCATGGAGTGCCTAGGAGATCATGTCTTGACTGTGAGATAGGCATCCTGAGCTCGACACCAACTTTCTGGAGGAAGAGATTGGTGGCTACACTGGGGGTCAACCGATGTTGGAAGAGGAGGCGGCGGTGGAGGCTCATTAGGAAGAAGTGAGGGTAGGGGTAATTGTTAAAATAGATTAAACTTTATACCCCTTGTATTTGGCTTCGGCCCAATTTTTTTAATGAAATTCATTTTCCTGTATTGTCGCCTCTTCCTTTGCTTTACTTTATTCCAATTGTAAAAAATTATTCACATCATCGCTTCGAACAAACCTTAACCATTTAATAAAAATGGAAGTAGCCAATGAACTAAGTAATAACACATCGACCTAGCTTAACCACTTAAGAAAATGGAAGTAGCCAATGAACCAACTAATAACGCATCGGCCTTGCTTAACCACTTAAGAAAATGGAAGTAGCCAATGAACCAAGCAATAAAGCATCGACCTAGCTTAACCACTTAAGAAAATGGAAGTAGCCAATGAACCCAATAATAACACATCGACATAGCTTAACCACTTAAGAAAATGAAAGTAGCCAATGAACTAGTAATGTTCTGCCCCCATCAGAGGTAGTACCCGCACTGCCTCCGACTATGCAGATGTCCTTGGAGGTGACCCCTTTGGAGGAGCTGGCACCTCGACAAGGTCATTTAATACGTGGACTTTCTGTTTCATCAAAGACGGCACCCGCACCACCTCTGACTACACAAATGTCCTTGGAGGTGACCTATTTGGAGAAGCTTACACCTCGGCAAGGTCGTTTTAATATGTGCACTTTCTGTTTCATCAAAAGATGGCACCAGCACCGCGTCTGACTACAGATGTCCTTGGAGATGACCTCTTTGGAGGAGCTTGCACCTCGACAATGACGTTTTAGTATCTCAACGCGTGAGCGTGATGAAACAGAAAATTCATTCATTGTGATGGCAATATTTACAAAGTTACAAGCCTCCTACTGATAGTACTTCCTTAGGTGCTCAATGTTCCAGAGGCATCCCTTTTCTTTCCAGGTCTCCTATTTTGTATGTGTCAGGCCTGACCTCTTCAACAATTCAATACGGACCTTCCCAGTTAGGACCCAAGGTTCTTGTGCCAGGGTCCTTGGTTGAGGAGAATACCCTGCAGAGGACCAGATCTCCGATATAAAGGACCATTTTTCTTATTTTTTCATTATAGTACCACATCATCTTACACTGGTAAGAGTCAAGCTTGGTTTGAGAATCATTTTTCATTTTTTCAAGGAATTCCAGTTCAAGTCTTCTTAACTTGTCATTCGACACCTCATTGAAGTGGATGCGACGAGGGGAAGAAATGCCAACTTATACAGGGTTTATGGCCTCAGCGCCATAGGTCATGGAGAACGGAGTTTCCCTAGTAGCTGTTTTGCAGGTAGTTATGATGGCCCAGAGGACTTAAGGGAGCTTATCTACCCAAGCTCCTTTGGAAATACCTCGACCTGGCCATTTGCATGAGGATGATGAGGTGAGGAGAAATGCTTCATGATTGCGAGCTCATCGTATGAGTTCTGGATCTTTCTGTTTTCGAACTATCGCCATTATCTGAGACTAAAGAATGAGGTATGCCAAACTGACATATTATGTTCTTCCAGAAAAATTTGGAGGTATTTGCTTCGATAATCTTGGAAAGAGGCTCTGCTTCTACCCATTTGGTGAAGTAATCAAAAGCGACGATGACGAAGTGAGCGCTTGCTCTTCCTTTGGGCAAGGGTCCAATGAAATCTACGTCCCATTTGGCAAATGGCCAGGGGCTAGATATAACAGTGAGTTCCTGTGATGGTTGCCTCTATATATTAGCGGAGCGTTGGCACTTGTCACATTTGCGTACGAAGTCAATGGCATCCATTTTCAGGGTTGGCCAGTAATACCCTTGTCTGAGTATTTTGTGTGCCAAGGCTGGTCTGTCGGAGTGATTTTCACAAATGCCCTCATGCACTTCTCTAAGGATGTAATTTGCCTCTTTTTCCTTTGTGCATCTGAGGAGTGGAGAAGAGAAGTCGCGTTTATACAGGATGAAGTGAGCAGCTCTTCTTCGAACCCTCCACGCTTCAATTTCATCCTCCGACAAGGCTTGCTCCTTTAGATAAGTCAGGATGGGTAGTATCCATGGCGAAGTACTCTCAATCCACATTAGTACTTCGCCTCTATTAATAGAGGGTTCAGCCAGGTGTTCAATCGGAACTATTTTAAGGAGTTTCGAATCTTTGCTACTGGCCAATTTTGATAGATCATCAGCATGGGAGTTCTCTTGGCATGGTACCTGCATCAGTTCATATTTCTCAAAGTTGGGTAGGAAGTCCATGACCAGTTTCAGATAAGCTGCCATGTGTTTTTCTCTGGCCACAAAGTTCCCATTGACCTGGTTCACTACTAACTGGGAATCACTACTGATAACCAATCTCTATATTTGCACATATTCAGCTAGCCGAAGTCTGGCTAGGAGAGCATCATATTCGACAATATTGTTGGAGGCTTTAAATCCAAGCCTTACGGCACATAAGAGTTTATGCCCCTCTGGGCTTTCCAACACAACACCGGCTCCGTGGGAGGTTCTGCTGGTTCCATGCTTACTTCGACTTCAGGGGCCTTAGCGAATTCTGTAATGAAATCAGCTATGGCTTGGCCCTTGATTGCTGTTCAGGGGGTGTATGTAATGTCGAATTCATTAAGTTCAATAGCCCATTTCAATAACCTCTTCGAGGTGTCTGGCTTCTGTAGGACTTGCCTTAGTGGGAAATTTGTCAAGACATGAATACTGTGAGCCTGAAATATGGCCTCAACTTTCGGGAAGCGGTGACTAAGGAGAGAGCTAACTTCTCTATGTCTAGGTAGCGAGCTTCGACAGGTAGCAAGGCCTTGCTCACATAGTAAATTAGTAACTGGTTCGTTTCTTCCTCTCGCATGAGTACCGAGCTTGTTGAACCTTTAGCCATAGTCAAGTACAATGATAAGGGTTCTCTTTCCTTTAGCTTGCTGAGGAGAGGAGTTCACCCCAGGTAGTTTTCAACTCCTGGAATGCCTCTCCGCACTCCGGGGTCCATTGGAACTTCTCCCCCCCTTTGAGAATTTTGAAGAAGGACAATCACTTTTCAGTGGCCCTTGAGATGAAACGATTCAGGGCGACCACTTTTCTAGTGAGCCGTTGCACTTCCTTAGGCTTCTGTGGTGACCTCATTTCGATTAGAGCTTTGGTTTTTTCCGGGTTGGCTTCGATTCCTCTTTGATCTACAATGTAGCCCAAGAATTTGCCCGAAACCACACCAACCACACACTTGAAGGGGTTCAGCTTCATGTGGTACTTTCTTAGTGTCTGGAAGGCCTATTCCAGGTGCCTGATGTGCTCCTTTGCCAGGAGGCTTTTCATGAGCATATCGTCAACATAAACTTCCATTGTTTTGCCTAGTTGATCAGCGAACATTTTGTTAACTAACCTTTGGTAGGTTGCCCCCGCATTCTTCAGGTCGAAGGGCATTATCTTATAGCAATAAAGTCTCCTATCAGTGATGAAAGAGGTGTTGTCCTCGTCGCCTGGGTACATGGAAATTTGGTTGTAGCCTGAGTAGGCATCCATGAAGTTTAGCAATTCATACCCGACTGTTGAATCAACCAATTGGTCGATCCCTGGGAGTGGGAAGCTATCATTAGGGTAAGCCTAATTAAGGTTAGAAAAATCGATGCAAACCTTCCATTTGCCGTTGTGCTTCTTTACTAGTACAGGGTTTGAGATCCATTTCAGATAGTTGGCCTCACAAATAAAACTACTGCTGATCAACCTTTCCACCCCTTCTTTTAGGGCCTCATACCTTCGACATTCAACGCCCTCCTTTTCTGCATGTGTGGAGTATAGTTCGGGTCGATTTGTAAGTGGTGGCAACTGACTCGGGGGTCTATCCCGATTATATCCTCATGCTTCCATGCGAAGACATCTAAGTTCTTTCAAATGAAGTTTTTCAGCTCTTCCTTAGTTTCTTCTTCTAGCTCTTTTTCGACTGTAGAACACTCAATTCATTTAGGGGGTCTACTGGGAACGTTTCCAGCTCTTCCATTGGGGCGGTTTGGGATTCTAACTCAATCACCCTGGGATCCAACTCTTCCAAGGATATTTTAGATCTGGCCTCTATCATGATAATGTATCGTATTGGAGGCTGCCCTTCTTCAGGGGCCTCCAACATTTCAGCATCCAGTACCAGGTTAACTCGGAGCTCTACTTTTCTTAGGGAATTAAGGTAGCATTCACTGGATCCCATCTGATCGTCTCGTACAGTGGCGATTTCTCGCTCCCTCGGGAACTTCATGCAGAGGTGATGGATGGATGTGACTACATATAGTTCTTTCAGGGCTGGTCTTCCCAGAACTCCGTGATAAGCGGATCAGTGATAAAAACCAAAAATTCCTTGAAGTGATGTGCCACCTGGGGTGAGGCCCCCATTTCAACAGCTAAACTAATTTTACCTCTGGGAATGACACTGTCTCCAGTAAACCCATAGAGGGACGAGTCCATTGGTGTTAGCTTGTGATCTACCGCCATTTTGTCAAAAGTCGTGCCAAATAGGATATTGCCAGAGCTGCCATTATCCCCCAACATGCGTTTCAGCCTGTTGCGGGCCACTACGGCTCTGACCTAAAGTCGTGCCAAATAGGATATTGATCGAGCTGCCATTATCCACTAGCATGCGTTTCAGCCCGTTGCGGGCCACTACGGCTCTGACCACCAAGGCATCACAGTGCGGGAAGTGTACACCAGTCGTATCTTCCTGGGTGAATGTGATAGATCATACGGTTCCTATTGAGGATTGGCTCACTATATAGCTCACAATTGGTTGGCTCTTCGCCTCTCTGGTATAGCTTTTCTGCGCATTCTTCGATTCTCCCCCTATACGGGGTCCTTCAATAATGGTGTCAATTTCTCGAATGGGTTACTACTCATTCGAAACGGTCGAGTCCCTCTTGGGGCATTGTCCGCTTCGAGGCCTCTCCCTTTCGTTGTTTCTGTCATTACGAGGTAAATGTCACTTCGTTTCACCCCTTCTTGGAGAGTTTCTCTGTGTGTGATCTTGATTACGATTATCCTTCATGTTACAAGGGTTACTTGTAGGTCGAAGTGCGTTTTTGCATTCACTTGTATCATGGCCATAGTAGTGATGGAATGCGCAATAAGGCCGCAGTTCTTTCGGTTGTCTATCTGTAGGCCTATCGCCTCTTCCTCTATTCCTAGAGGTTGAGGGTCATCCGACGTTCCTGGCCAGATTGCCGATGTTGGGTCCAATATTTTCATAAGCCGAGGTTGGGACCGCATTCAGTGTGGCAGTTGCCAGCGCTTGTCCTGAAGTAGAAGCCACAGCATGTTCGGCCTGAGTCCATTGCTGGCTCACTATTTGAGAGGTAGGTCCTCTATCCATCTATCTCTGAGACGGTGGAAGTCCTTAGGCCGCTATGTTCCTGTGGTCGATCATTTCTTCATTAACAATCTCAACCTTCATCATTTCATTTGTTCATTGACAATCTCAACCTTCATCATTTCCACCAATTTATCATATGTCATAGGGTTCTTGCTTCAGACATCTCTCCAGAACAGTGTGTTCATGTTTAGTCCTCCTTTCAGGGCTGAAAGGGCTTCTTTGTCTGTGACTTGTTCACAGTAGGTTATCTCGTCAGTAAAATAAGCAAGGTAGTTCTTCAGGGTTTTTCCTGCCGCTTTCTTCATATCTTGCAAGCGTTTAAGCTGCGTCTGTCCCTCTTTTCTTCAAAAGTATTGGTTCAAGAATGCCTTTTTCAGGTCTGGCCAACTTCTTATGCTAAGCGATGTCAACCTACTGTACCATACTTCAACGGCTCCACCGAGAGTTAGGTGGAAGGCCCTGCATTTCAAGGCCGGTGAGGTACCTCAGAGGGTCATCTGCGTTTTATACTTGTTGAGATGATTCTCTGGATCGCCCTTTCCTTTGTATTTGAGAATCTTATAAGGGACAAAGTTATGAGGCATTGAAAAGGTGCGAAGTTCCTTGGAAAAGGGCAAATTGTCATCATCATCATCAAGCTTATACGACCTGCAAGGTTCGTCAGATTCGTTCCCATCCGCTGCCGAGCGAGGTGGATGCTGAACAGTTTCAGCTATGTTCCTCCAATCTACCATGTTTCGCCTCTCTCGCCTATTTCTAGGTTGAGGGGCCTAAACTTGGCTCTGTGGAGGCTCTTGTTGGTGGGTTGTCTGGTGCGTGGGCTGGTTCCTATTTCTAGGGGCCCGTCCGATCCAATCAAAAACGCTAGCAGACCTTTGGGGCTGCACTTCATATTTCGGAAGGAAATTATCCTCTCCTTTTGGTTCGTTGTCAACCGGAGTGGCTGTGTAGTTGGAAGTATCCATTCCCACTTCTCTTTCGACAGGGGCTCCGAATTGGGAACTTAAATGGGTCCTCCTGCTAGGTCCAACTTTAGCTCGTCTATGAGTCGATTGCTAAGGATATTGGGAAAATGGAAGGCCACCTTGGTTATGCACATGCATGAGGAGCTCCTGCATGGCAGCATTTTGAGCTGCGATGTTCCTCATGTTAGTAGCCATGCTAGCCACATCAGTAGCCAATTGGGTTGTTCTATTGCCTCTACGATATCGGTGATAGGGTCGCTGATGCGTGACATTACGCGAGATCTTTTCTTTAAAGATCTTCCTTGCCCCCATTGGGTTCACTCCGTCGCTGGAACTCATGGTTCGATGTGAAAGGCCTCTTATTAGCAATAGAACTTGATGCACAGCTGATTCTTCTTCAAGAACCGACCCATTTTTCAAGGGAGAATATCAACCGGATATTCGAACAACCTTTTTGGTGGGAAAACTCATGGTTAAAGTAAATTTCCCACAGATGGTGCCAACTGTTGACCTCGAAAAATAGCTCCGACACGTGGTCAACAGGATAAGTCTTCACGTCAGCTCTTCTTACACACGTGATACATCGTTAGTAGCTCGTGGCCTTTCCCGGAGGGGTTCGGAGCGACCGCAACCACTCCAACGGTCAAGTCAGTTTATTGTTTAATCGAAAAAGGTTTACCGGAGGCAAAATGCCGACCGAAAAGTGGTTGAATCGGTGTAATAGTAAAACGATAATATCAAATGGAGAGATTGATACTTGAATGCACGATGTAGTAGGAGAAAATCGGGTTCCAATCCTTTCTTCTGGCGTATGGAGGAAGTATTTATACCAAGGATGGGAAGATGAGAGTTGCTGGATGCGGTGACACGTGTTATCGAGTCCTATAGGCCTGTCACGTCCTAGGTGTCAATCCGTCCCTCCATAGGCTGGCTGGCATTGAATATCTCTGACAAGAACAATCGAATTGACCATTTAGGTCCGCCATGCGTTCCATCAGTCGGGAATTTGACTTCGGAAATATCTTTGTACAAAAGATCTTTTGCTGGAGCGAAACGAGGGGGCGAGGCAGGTGCGGAGTTGTGGAAGTGGAGTACGAGCTTTTGCATCCGCAGTGTATCGCAGATGAGTGGTTCATTTGCTCTTGCAACAATTAACGATTTTGATGAATTGGGATTAAAAGAAAAACAGATATTGCACTATACCATTAATTTAATCTAGGAATCATTGCAAACAGAATAGGTCTCATGTCCATATAGGAAAGAGATACATTATTCATCGGTGATGTGACAATATGTGGTGTTACCACATCACTCATTAGATTTAAAATACTGGTGATATGGAAACATCGCATGTTGTCATATCACCGGTGGGTAACATATCTTCTACTCAATATTTGCAAGAGATAAGTTATATCATTAAAATAAGGAAAATTGTATTAATGATGTAAATATTTGAAGACGATGGACAACGTGACTTGAATCCTGGACTTCAAAATTTGTTGGAAATTTGATTTGAGATTTTGGCTTGTTTGTCTCTTGGATTTCGAGTCTTGAATTTGCACTTCAAGATTTGGACTTAAATTTAATTTGTTTTGAAGAAAACTTTGATTTTCTTGGACTTGATTTACTTGATTTAAAGAAAAGTTTGATTTTCTTGGTGTTTTTTGGACTAAGGCTTGAGAGCTTTTGAATTTTATGGGCCTTAATAAACTTTAATTTCAATAGACTTAAATGGATAATTATTTAAAATTTGACTATCCTATTTAAATGTTTTATTTATTTATTTACAATATGTACAATATAATCAACATTGTTAACACCAAACATCAAGAACCTTCTATTTAATTGTAAATCACATTCTCATTTATAGAAGTGGAAATAACAATGACCTAACTTTTTCAAGATCACATTTCATAATTAAGAGATACAANTCTGCATTCCCCTCTCTACTAGCTATGTCAACTAGTTGAGCCGAGCCCGAACCCAAAAAAAAAAGCTCGAGCTCGAACTTTTTTTGGCCGAACTTTTTTGGGCTCGAGCCGTGCCGAGCAAAGCCCGGTAAAAAAAACGAGGTTTGACCCGAGCTTTTGGCCCGAGCTCGAATCGAGCCGGTGCTTGCGCAGGCAGTAAAAAATAGTTGTCTGCTTTAGTACGTAGGCAACTATTTTAGCTGCCTGCGTACACGGGCAGCTGCTTAGCAGGCAGCTTTTTTTTTTTTTTTTTTTTTTTACGGGCCGGCCCTAGCTCGAGCCGATGACCCAAAATGGGGCTCGGCCTGAGCCTCGACTTTGTGGAATCGAGCTCAAGTTGGGCCCAACAACGGCGTAGATCGCGATGGTGATGGCGCAGATCGTAGCTGCAATAACGCAGATCGCAGTAGTGGTGTTTTTTAAATTATTGGATGGGTGATAGTGGTTTCCATGTTTTGGTGGCTTTGGGGTGATGTGGTGGTGGTAGTACTGCTGGTGGTTGTGGTGAGGTATTGACGGTGATGGTGGTACTAGAGGCGGCAATTCATGTGGTGGTAGCGTTGGTGGAGGCAATCAGATTTTGTTGGTTTTTGGGGTTTTTTTGTTGACTATGGTACAGATGGATTTAGCAGTGGTGCAGGTGAACTTTAGCACTGTGTAGTGGTGGGTCAGGCAGTGGTAGCAGTGGTGAGGTGGTGGTCGTAAACGGTTGTGGTGCAGGCGGTTGTGGCGACACAAGGTATTGGTGGCGACAGCGACGGTTGAGTGGGATCAAGAGTGTTTGTGACCAATAAATTGGTTGATTGTAACCAATAAATTGAGTAATTTGTGACCAATGCATAATATGTGACCTAAAAATGTAATTATGACTTACAATATACTAAGTTGTGACTAAGAAATATCAAATCATTTTTTGTCTCATTTCAGAGGGAGAACTATCAAATCATTTGCATCTATCACTTGTTTGAGTTTTAAGGAATAATTTGTAGGCATGCGATATCAGTCTTTATATATAATTAAATCACATCACTACTTGAGAGGTACATATTGAGACGATGGAGGAGAGATGTTAGTAGGGCACACAAGAGAGTCGCAGTGTGCTACAATGGGTTGATTAATACACCTAGTCAGGTGAGATATGACAGTATGTGTCAATCTTTTGCTATGGTGGCAAACCTTGCTGCAGATGATGTAGGTCAACTCTTGCGATAATGGAATGGATCGAATCACATTATAACGTTTTTATGTTGACACAGTTGAGTACTGCTAGCAATGTCCTCGCGCATCATACGGTATAGTTAGGTTCCCAGTGTACTATATCACAAAATACTGGGGGCGGGAGAGTACTGGATCCTATAGCGTGAGAGAAAAAAAAGTGTACCGAAGAAACTTCGAAGCAAAATTCCATTGGAGCCGAGTTCAAAAAAAGCAAAGGTATTTTAAAATTTTAATGTTCGAATTATATCTCATTGTGAATACAAATTCTCATATGTTCTTTTTCACATACATGCAACATCGACATCGAGCAAAGGAAAAAGACCTAAACCTAGTTAGAGTGTTACGGCGTTGATACACAAGATCTTTAGGCATCTCAATATCAGCAATATTCAATGCCAACAATGTTATCGTATTCACAGTTTTGAATTTATCTTATTCATGGATCTTAAGTTTTGAATGAGATTTTTGGATTATTTTTGTTAAGCACTTCGGATTGGATTGGTTTTGTTCAACACCTTTGTATTCAGGCATCTTAAGTTTTGCATGTAATGTGTGGAATGGTTTTATTAAACACTTTGAATTGGTTTGGATTGGCTTTGTTAAACACTTTTGTATTCAGGCAATAAAAAGAACACAAGTTACAACTTGAACCAGTAATCTGAAAGCATATTTTGGATCCATATTCTGAAAGTAGGCACAAAGTTTGCTACAACTAGTCATCCATGTACAAACATACATAACTTAAAAACATTTATTAAATATTTGGGGCTACTGATCAAGCCGACCTCTTTCATTTTGCATTCCTTTACACGGTTGCTTTGCCCTTGCGGATCGTCATGTTTATGTTCATCGAAATCTGGACCTCTTCTTCATCAGGTAGCTGAATTTGATATTGAAACATGCAGGACAAATCTGACACTGCTTTCTTCAATGTAGGATTCGCTGAGCTATCGATAACACTTGATTTGTCGCATGATTCACCTTTTCGAACCCATTCGAAAAACTGCAATTTTGACTGCAACATTTTAATAGTTTTCCTTTGTTATCAGTCTTCCTCTCCGCCTCAAAGCACTTCTGGAATCCATTCTTGCAGAACGGGCATCGACGCTTACTTCGGCATTCATCAAAGAAATGTCCCCTGCCTCTACGACTATGGCAAATTCCGGAATTATTTCCTCCCATTCTACAATGGGAATCAGCCACAAATAAATAATCCAACGTCAGTTTTTAGCACCAAATAAACACAACAAACAACCTCATTATTGCAAATTACCAGTTTAAACAAATCAATGACTACTGCAGGCAACAAAACAGTCAAGTGGCCTCTATGACAAACATGCTTTTTAAATCTGTTTTAGAATCAATTGGTAGAATGGGTGTCTTCGAATGAAATGAACCCATACAAAATTAGATTTGGTGTTTCAAATGAAATGGGTGTCTTCAAGTGAACCAGAGTTGGTGATGCAAATGAAATGAACCAATACAATTTGGTGTTGCAAATGCAATTAACGTTACTTAGTCAAATAGGTTAACCTTACTCCGTAGCACAACAAACAAAAATTTCTTGCGGGATGAGGACTCCGGTGTTGAGTTCGCGTCGATCGACTTGCGGAATGAGGACTACGGTGTTTAGTCCGAGCAGCCGACTTGCAGGATGATGACTCTAGTGTTCAGTTGGCGACGGCCGACTTGTGGGATGAGAACTCCAGAGTTCAGTTCACGGCGGACGACAGCAAGAAAATGTGGGGGAGTTCGCTGATTTTCCAAGTCGCGGAAGTAGGATAGCTTTACGCAACGCTAAGTGTGCAATTTTTTAAATGCCTGTATTCAACCTGTTCAAATGAATCTGGTAGAATAGCTTTACCCTTCTTTTGAGGATTATGCAACAATATATAAAGGTCGGAATGAATTATGCAACATTATACAGATTTTGCCAATTGTTTGGATGAAAAATTTTGTGATTATGTCCATTCTCAGTACGTGACTCTTGTCAAAGTAGCATCAACAATTAACAAACAATTTCTACATCCACATTTTCTACATTAGCAAACAATTTCAACCTGAACAATTTTAACATAATGCACATAGAGTATATTTACCCGTCACAATGAAAATCTTGTGCTGCGATCCAAAAGCGAAATATTATACTTCATGATTATCATCACAAAAAATCAAGTTGAGCTCTTAACTTGATCAAAACCTCGATCTCCCAAGAATTTCCAAGCATTTGGCTCTAATACCAATTTGTTATAATAATAGGTGAGAAAAGAATGATATATTTATTGCACAATATTAACTAATTGTTCACATGAACACAAGAACAAAATAATTTGCAGAATAAAAGAGATTTCACTAAAATATGGAGAAAGAATACAAAGAATTTGTGTTTACAACTTTTTCTAACTTAATGCAAAATACAATGAACAGCTATATATATATAGGAATGTTTTCACGCCCTAAATGTAAAGTTATAGATGAAAATGAATGTTCAAAATGCGTCAAAACACGCAAACTGGTTTGGGCCGGACAAGCCGTCGCTCGAGCACCAAGCAGGCAGTAGCTCATTCACTCAAGCAAAATGCTGGCCTGTTTTCACCCCCAATGCTCGAGCGCCATAGCTAGCGGCCATCTAGCAAAATTGCTACAACTTTTTCTCCCCGGTCAACTTAGTTACTTCAAATCTAATACAAATTTCAATTCTTAATTGGGCTTTCAAATATAACTTCAACTAAAATTTGTCAAATAGACTTCGAATAGGATTCCAAATAACATTCCAAATAGAATTCAAGTTACATCCTAATTCTAACATTTAGCATAGAGGCCTAATTTTAGTGAAGGTGGAAATGTTGTGGCTGATTACGGATCAAGACTTATTGAAGACATCCTAAATAGTTTAATGTGTTTTAAAGGACAAAGAAGATGCAGAGTCCTGCATCTAAGATAAAGTGGATAGATTAAGAACTGAAGATATTCAAGATCTAAATTCATCATAATTGTAAGTATTGTTTGCGTTCACTTTTTTCCCCTCACTTTAAAAAAAAAAAAATTGTAACATAATAATTTGTTTGTGTACATTTTTAACTCATTCTACATTAAAAGTAGCAAATCTCAAACCTAAAAAAGATGATTTTAAAAATTTCTTTTAAAAAATGAGTGGACTTGTAGGCGAGCACAGCTCTAGCCATAGGCCTATGAGCCACTAGGCCGAATGAGTGGGTGTTTTTGACATAAGCGAAGCTCGGATCGTCCCTAGAATCGAATTACGTTCGGATGTTTAAGAGCCAAGCCGTGATGTGACAAAATAAAAGCTTTGTAACGCAACTAATATTTTGTTGACTAGGGAGTTTGAATTTATTATTTCGTGAGTTAAATTTATTTTTAATTTAATATTTTAATGGTTAAATTGTATTGAATCATCGTTCGTAATATAAATCCCAATTTTTTCCAACAATCACGTGGGACCCTACTATCTCCGGTTAACTACATATCAAGTCCATGGATATGCCCAAGTTCATTACTGGATATTTTGTTTTCACTATAGACTTAACAAAGTTGTATAACGATTTAGTCATCGCCAGTAATCATTTATTTATTTTTATTATGATTAGGGGTTCCTCAATTATTACATTACTATATTGTTTATCTCATGAAATAGGCCATTCAACAATTATACATTTGGATGATGGCAACTAATGCCTAACCGTATTTAATTATATAATTCTTGAAAATAAAGGTATTTTATAAAAAATGGTATTTTGGGACAACAAAATAAATTAATTATATGCTTAAATAGGGGTGAAATGACATGGTTTTGTTTACGATAGTTTAGGGGTAAACAACTTTTTCCAAAAGAATTCATAAAAACGAACTAAGTTGGTCAATGGGGTACGATTCAAAGTGAAATAACTCAAGACTTAAATTTGATTTAATGTACACAATTTTCAATAGGAATCGCAGAATCAAGTCGAGTGGATTTTTGTCCACCCTAAACGAATCACTAAAATCATGACTTTGTGTTAAAATTGAATAACCACATCAAAATTGGACATTTACATACCATAAATTGATGTATACAATCGTATGTTCACATTGACTTTGTTATATGTTATGGTGTTCTCTTTCTATTTAATATTTAAAAATTTTGACCAAATAAAAAACAAATAAATCAAGCCCTTGAATTTTAATTTTTTTTATTTGATTTGATTGCTTAGAAGTAACAACTGGAAAAATATCATTTATATTGGTGGGTCAGTATGCAGAATTTTAGTCGCCAAACAGTAAGTCAAATTTGTAGAATTTTTTTGCGTGGAATCCACCCATATAAAAAACTTTATGATTGAATTCGAATCCACCCATATCATTTTTACTACACGTCAAGCAGAATTCGTTTTTCCCGTTACTTATACAATCCATTTTGAAGGATGAGTAAATGGAAGAAATCATGAACTGATGAAAAAAAAAAAACACGCTTGAAGATTGAAGAAAAATGAAGATTTTGGGTGTAATGATCTCTTGATCAAAAGTGCTGTAACGATGAACAGCCACTTTCAATTAACAAAACAGAAAGTAAATGTGCAAAAATCAACAAGAAAAAGATAAAAAAAAATGAGATTTTTCGCCATAAGGCAAGAGATTCAGAAATGGAGTTCCTAATCTCCTTTTGAGCTTTCGCCAATCGAAAGAAATCACTATATTAACCGGAACCAAACACTGTTCAAAATACACTAGGCACTCAGAAGAAATCATTTAGTATTACATTAAAGAAGGAAAAATCCTCAAACTGATCGAAACAGCAATCCACTCAAGGATACAACAATATCCCTTTACAAATCACTCAAGATATAAACAAGAGACTATATAAATTATTGATCTAAAAGAAGGCTTCCAATTTTTCAGAGTGCAAAATAGAGAAGGCAAGAGAGTACACAGAACACAGAGAGAGTTCGAGAGAATGAGAGAATGAATAGCCAAACTCAAAACTCAAACCCTAATATACGAGAAGTCTCCATCCAACGGTCATTGGGGCAACACTTAGCGACATCTCATCCATCCAGCTATTAATAAAAATGCGTAAATGTAAAACCCCCTTATAACCGGATGAAAACAGAAGCCACCAAATTATCCAGTAACAACAGTCCAATCCAACTAGAAATAATCCAACAAGCAAACTAATAGACCGGCCCAACTCAATAATACAATCAAGTTCTAACAGCATCATCATTGTGCCATTTCTCCACAATCTCCACCTTGGTACAATGATCCCAGTTTCATCTATAGAGATATCTCCATCATAGTATCATTTGCTCTTGTTCCTGATACACAGATCAGCAAATGTTAATATTTTGCTAGTTTAAACCATCCAAAAACTTATTTAAATGTAGCACTTTGGTACCAACATCAGCATGGTTAAAATAAGTAGAAATTTTCTTAAGTTTTACAACACCTTGTACGATAATATCTCTAATGAAATGAAACTTCACATCAACATGTTTTGATCTATTATGCAAAACAGGATTTCTACTCAAATAGATTGCAGATTGGCTAAATACAAAAGAACATCTTTAACAAAATCAAATCCATTTAAGAGTCCTTTTAGTCAAATTTCCTCTTTTATAGCATTTGTTGTAGCAATATATTCAGCTTCAATTGAAGATAATGCAACAATTTTTTGTAGTTGTGATTTCAACTTATACAAGAATTACATAAAGTATAAGCATAGGCAGAAGTGGATTTCATATTATCTCTATCTCCTGTATAATCAGAATCAGTGTAACCCCTCAAGATAACACCTTGAGATTGTTTCTTATATTGAATTCCCAAGTCACAAGTTCCATTAATGTATCTAAGAAACCATTTCATAGCTTCCCAATGAACTTCACCTTAATTTGACATATATCTACTCAATACACTTATTGAGAATGCAAAATCAGGTCTAGAACAAACTATTAGATACATAATAGACCCAACTGCATTAGAATATGACACTATTTCCATTCTTTTGAATTTATATTCAGATCTGGGACATTGATCATTTGAAAGTTTAAAATAATAGTTAAATATAAACTCACACTTTTAGCATCAAACATAGAAACATTTTCCAACAATTTCAAAACATAATATTTTTGACAAAGACTAAGTGTGTCTTCCCTTCTATTCCTTTTAATTTCAATACCCAAAATTTTCTTAACAGGACTTAAGTCCTTCATTTCAAATTCAGATTTCAATTTATTTTTAATTAACTCTTTTTCTTTTATGTCATGACTAGCCAAGAGCGTGTCTCAACATAAAGAAGAAGATAGAATGAATTTTCACCACCACTTCCTTTGCAATAAAGACATGTATCAAAATTACTTCTTTTAAAACCAAGTCCAAGAACAAAAGTATCAAATCTCTTGTAACATTGTCTTGAATCTTGATTTAAACCATATAAGAACCTTTTAAGAAGGCATACTAAGTCAAAATTTTTGTTTACTTCAAAACCTTTTGATTGTTTCATGTAAATAATTTTATCAAGATCTCCATTTAAAAAGGTAATTTTAACATCCAATTGATCAAATTTCCAATTAAACTAAGCTGCTAAGGCTAATATTACTCTAACAGTTGTAAATTTTACAATTGGTGAAAAACTTTCATTGAAATCTATTCACTCTTTTTGAGTAAAGCCTTTAGCTACTAGTCTAGTTTTGTATCTAATGTCATTCTGATTTTGTTCTCTCCCCCTTACTCTTCTTATCTTAAAGATCCATTTACAATCAACAACTCTTTTTTCCTCAAGTCTTTTAGTCAAAATTCTTGTTTTATTCTTTTTAAGAAATTCCATTTCATCTTGCATTTACTTCAAGCCAATGCTTGGAATCTTTGCTACTCATAGCCTCATTAAAAGATACGGGTTCATTTTCAATGAACACTTGAACAGTAAGCAAAGACACTTCATCATCAAACCTCACTAGTTGTCTCACTTGTCTTCTTTGCCTATCTCAAGCAAGTGGATAATTATCTATAGATTGATTTGTTTCCAAATCAGCTTCAAATTGTTCGGACTCTTCATTACTATAAGTTTCAACATCATCAACTCCAGTCTGAACATTAGGAGGTTGATTATCAACCTCAATTTGCTCCACCTCAATTTCAGTCTTTCTCTCTATACTCCCAATTCGACTTAAAGGTCCAGTGTTATTATGATTTTTCAAACAAGATAGATCATTTTCATTAAACACAACATTTCTGTCGAGTCAACACATAAGTTGACCTTGTGATTTTGGCCAATTTATTTTGCAGATTATTTCATTTCTCATTTCAGCGTGGTAAAAATGTATGGAATAATAGTGCATTAGAGTTGATCGGAGTTTTGTAGTAAATATTTCCAATTTTGTTTTGAGAGATTCAAAAATTATATTTCGTGGTGTTTGTGTAACAAGTGTAAATGGAAACACAGAAGTAAAGGAAAACTTTGGCTTCCATTGAGCATTATAAATAGCAAGATCTCTCTCTCTCTCTCTCTCATATGGATACTTTAGTTTTGTGCTTTGCTTGTATATACTTTTGGTGTCACACCTAAGAGTAACCCAACGATGCTTACCTATCTTACAGGAAATATTTGACATGTCTAAGATTGGAAGAAAATTGGTTAGGAATTTATATGCTGGTTCACGTAAAAGTTCTTCAACCTTGGATGATATTTATGGAAGTATGATCAATACGTTTTCTTTTCTCTTTGGGTCAAATTCATTTTCTTTATACATTTATGTTATTTAACACATTTTTTGAGGTATGTTTATAGGAACCAACAGTGGAAGTAACTTGTTCTTTCCAAATTTTCCAATATATTACTATTCGGCTAAGCTTAAAAGTTATTTGCATTTACTTTTAAGTGAATAAGTAATTCTTTCATGCAACGAAAATAGAATAGCTGGCTGGAGTGGCAGGCATTGTTCTTGTTTATAACTTTGTCATCAAGACCTTTCTGCTCACACACGTATGGGTCCGGTCCGTCCGGACCCCCCACAAAGGTGGAGGGAGTTGACTAAACATCTCAGCCTTAGTCATTCAAAGATGGTAATGTAAACAGAAATCATCCCATGGGAAAGCCTCACGACCTGACTGTCTGCAGCAGGACGAGTAGATGTTGTCGTGGGGGTTCAACCATTTCGATTGAATCGCGGACTCTGAATTGTTATGCTTTTTGGTTAACTCTAATCCCTACTTTGGAAAATTACAATACTCAGAAAATGAGGTGATACACAAATTCGTAGCAGTTCACCCTTGACAAAAGAGCTGATCCAGTCTTGGAGAAGGCTTATTGTGTTTGAAGTTTGAAACCCATTTTTATTGAGAATGTATTTTGTGATAGTAATTTCCTGAAGAATGTGTGACTAAAAATTAGAAAAAAAAGTTACTGCGAGAATGCATAATTGAAAATGAATTTGAAAAAAAATAATTTTTTAAATGACGGGGATCAAACAGGGGCTATGCCCTTAATTTAAAACTGGATCTACGATTTTCCTCCAACCCAAGGATGTCTTTGATTTGAAAAAAGTATAAGAAACTACCATATGAATCAGGGTAAGCATCTCACAATCACAACTTTGACATATTGCCCTTGTTTGGCAAATATTAAAATTAGTTTTTAGTAGACTTTGATAAAAGTTGGTGAAACGTACGGTTAAACAATTATGGATTCCATAAGATGTGTGATTAAAATTAGTTGTTAACTTTTATTTAGATTAAAATCTGAATTTTAATTTATACCAAACAGGGGGCTAAATCAAATTCAAAAATTAATTTTAACCACACTTTTCTTGGGATCCACAATTTTTAACTATAAAATTCATCAATTTTTATGAAAGTTCACTAAAAATCTAATTTTAATCCCAACAAAATGAGGGCATAATAAGTAAATTTGGTAATGTTTTCAAGTACTTACAAGCTGGTTGTTCTACATAATGTGCACAGATAATGAGCGGATCCTACAATGTATGTAAATAATATATTTTACCTGAATCATAATTCATGTTTAGGTGAAACCAGAAATAAACCGAACAAAGCAGTTAAATAATGTTCATGACCGGCCAAAATTCTATTCGGAGCAAAGCTTAATATGTTATTTTCGTAGTTGTCTATTTTTTGGCATGTCAGGGCTTTGAAAAAAAGCTCTTTCTAGAACTGCATTGGACTAAACAGACCTTTAGAAACTAGGTGTTCTTAAAGAAGCTACATAGACCTGGAAGGAACAACCTCTTCACCACCTAATTGATGTATGTGAAACTAGGAAAAAAGTTAATGATTTCCTGTCTAAAAAAGAATCATGCTGCAATGACAGAATAATTTACATCATATTACATGACACCATCATTGAACTGTTTAAAACACGATCGTCTTTTCCATCAAATCACCTCCCGCCACCTAGAATTTTGCCACTGCTTCTAGCATTATTCTTCTTGCGAAGTGGTTTAACCCATAAAGGATCAAAAAGAGCATCCTTTTAGCACAGAGCGCACTGCAATTCTACTAAAATAATTGCTGTATCACACATCATCTCATTTAGCAAAAATGCTTCTCTTTTCCAATCATGATCGGGCCTACATATACAGATGACTCGACGAATATAAACCCAAACTTGTAAACATTCTTATCTAAGTCTGCCATTTTCCATCCTATAAACCATCTTGAAGTGGAGTAAATTTCTGCATAGTAGCTAAACGAAAAATAATTACAATGCTGCTACAAATTTTGGGACTAAAAATAGAAAATGAAGTCCAATTTGTGATGGATGATCATGTTAAAACAGAAGAATATGATAGAGATGACTAGGAGGAGAAAAAAGAAGATGCAACCAATGTCATAGTTTCAGATTTACACTTTTTATCGAGTAAAAATAAAATCGGTTTTCAGAACCGGACCTCTCTCTGTTGCCTGTGCTTTCCTTGTAGCATACTTTGTGACTGAATTTAAACCTCAAGCAAATAAGAGTCAGTCAAGGCACCTCTTGCAGACATACAACTGCATTCGATACCCCATTTTGCGGACTGCCGTCGTTAAGAGCAAAACTAGTGATATATATTGGAAATAAATGTAAGTGACCAATATTGTACACTTTGGACAATATAAAATCCACCGAAGAAGTTAATTTTCCACTGGTAAGGAAATATAAAATGAGTTCAGCCACAATGTTCAAGCACAGGTCAAGAAGATGAGAAAATGACAGTTGTATGCACTTCATTTGCAAATTATGAACCTAGCAGCAATCTTTCTTTGGCTAATTTTCTGGAATCAACATTGAGGGAGTTGATAATCGTGCATACGGTACAGAGGATGATATTTCAAATGGAGCATTACTCACGAGCTATGGGAGTCATCTCCCTTTGCCTACAAATCAGATATTATGCATGTCAGACAGCTTTTACAACTTTAAATATGGTCTTGTTATGTAATGTACTACGAGTTTTGAGTTTCATAGGTAACACAGTCAGTAACCTTTGCCATCTGAGCATCATGCAGTATACTATTTGCTTTTAATCAGTTGCTAAAACAAGCATCGCCATTCAATTTATATGAAAAAAGAACCATCATTAACAAGATATACAAGGAACAAATTCACACATTATGATAAGCCTATTAGGAAAACAAAAAAAAAAAAAAAACAAGTAGTCAGAAGGCTCAATTAGGAAACCAAAAACAAGATTTGAATTGACATGAATATATTATGACCTAAAAAGAGAGGTGAAAACAGAAATAACGTCAGCAGATTACCCGAGCATTCAATTACCTCCAGACACCGGATATACAATGTAGTAACATTATCATGTGCACAAAGAAATTCCAATGAGCTTCTGTCTATAAGAAACAAAATGACCAATCTCATTCTCATGAAGGATCTTGAAAGTAAGATATCTAACACATAATTAATGAAATTGGTATAATATGCCCAAACTGCGGTACAACATAGAAAAAAAAAATGATACTAATCAGCATCTAATAATGAAAGACTTGCTATTAAAGAACCGAATATCGGCCAGGTTGCGCTGAACTAGGAAGTGATGAAGCTTGCATTGTTATTTCCTCCAAGGCACGTTTAAGTTCAGCTTTTGCCCTCTTGACAGATTGCTCAGTAGGGCCCTCAATGAACAAGTACAGCTTTCGTTCCCCTGGTCCTGGAACCCTGCCAGGTGCAAAATACTGCCCTCTAGTTGTGATGGCAGCCCCAGTCCATTCAGAGATTGGACCTAAAGTTTCCTTGTGGGTCACCTTCCAACGAGCATTTTGTGGAAAATCATTTATCTCCAATTCTGCTTCATAATGTTCAGGCATGGCGTCAGCCTGAATCTTTGCTAAGTTATGCTGCAAATTCATGGCTGCTGCCAGTGCCGCTGCCCTAGCAGCTGCATCGCCACTTCCAACTGGCAGTCCAGTCCCTGGGACAGCTGCAGCTATACCTGGCATTGTTAAGCCAAGGACACCAGGCAAGGAAACAGGTAGTGCACCATTGGGAATAAGCTGAGCAGCTGAGATTGGTGTCGATGCCGCACTCACTTTGGAGGCAGCAGCTAAAGCAGCAGCCTGAGCAAGGACAGCTTGGTGAGAAATTTCTCCACCTGCCTTTCTGATTCCTTCATCTTCATCTTCTGAATCTGATTTATCCTCCTCAAATCCATATTCCTTTGCCTGTGCTTTCTTTGCAGCTCTCCTAACTTCATCCTCCTCTTCATTGAATTTAAACCCACTCCCACCATAACCAGTCCCATGTGCTTGCTCAAGCCCCTGGTTCACCTTCGCCATAAAGCCATCAGCCAGAGCTTTCAGATCAGAGGGAACAACTTGCTCAGATAATTCAAGGGCTTTCACAAGATCTGGTGCATATCTTGCATCTTCTTCAGATACAAATGTAATAGCACAGCCTTTCCGACCAGCTCGACCGGTCCGACCAACACGATGAACATAGTCCTCATAATGATTCGGGACATCAAAGTTAATAACTAACTCGAGCTCCTTTACATCTAAACCTCTTGCAGCAACACTTGTTGCAATTAGTAAATTGCACACATTAGCCTTGAAATCAGATATAGTGGATTCACGGTCTGTCTGATCCTTTGCCCCATGAAGTGAGAGGCACGGATATCCGTGCTTAAGTAAATCCTTAAATAAAGCATCACATTTCTCCTGTGAGTGGACAAATATCAAAATTTTTCCCTTCTCGTACCATTCTCCCAGTAATTCTAAGAGCCTGAGGAACCTATCACTTTCTGGTCTTAACTCAACTAATTGGGTTATGTCCTTGTTAACGACACTCCTACCACCTACCTGCATCTCAACAGGTTTATCCAACACTTTGCGAGCCAGAATTTCAACTTGACGAGGGAAAGTGGCAGAGAAGAGTACAGTTTGACGATCTGGTCGTGTATTTTGGACAATTCTTGTGATCTGAGGTTCAAAACCCATGTCAAACATTCGATCAGCTTCGTCCATGACCAAGTAAGTGACTCGACGCAGATTTGTAATCTTCCCAGCACTGGTACAAAGTATATCAATCATTCTACCAGGTGTACAAACAACAATCTCGGTCCCACGTTTCAAGTCACTAATCTGCTGGGCAACACCAGAGCCTCCATATACAGGCACACAGCTGAGACCCATCACCTTCGTAAATTTCCTTATGTCACTGTGGATTTGCTGGACGAGCTCTCTTGTAGGAGCCATTATAAGCGCAATAGGACCGTCACCAGGCATCAACGGGGGCTGGTCCTTTATATGTCTCAACATTGGCAACACAAACGCTAGAGTTTTGCCAGAGCCAGTCTTTGCAATACCAATGCAGTCTCGACCGCTCATAATTACAGGCAGCGCCTGCGCTTGAATAGGCATAGGTCTTTCATAATTTAGCTTCTTTATTGTCTCCAATATTTTGGTCGATAATCCAGTCTGATGCCAGGTCTTGACAGGCTTTGGAACATCCTTTCCATGTATCTTAAGTTCCAGTTGCTTCCTATATGCAGACACCTCTTCAGAAGTCATTCTTGAGATTTCCTTAACTTCAATATAGAAATTCTTTCGAAAGGAAGGATATTCGATTTTAGAATGATCAACAATTGATAGCTTCTCAACTTTGGTTTTCTTCACCCTTTTCATGAACTCTTCATCATCTTCATTCTCTAAAGGATCTTCATCGTTCTCAACATCCCCATAATCTGAATCAGAATTTTCCCCAGGGATGATTCTTCCCATCGATTTACTAGCACCCTTCTTTTTAGGATATTCCCCATTTGTCTCACCATATTTTTCCACCATTTGACTTGTATCATTGGAACCAGAAGGGGCAAGGTCATTCAGCTTATTAACTTCAGGCAATACCATAGAATTCATGAAAGCGTCTAATGGATCAATTTCATCATACACAACAGCATCGCTACCTCCATTCTCAGAAGCAGATAAAACCTCATTCTTGAAGTCAAGGGACAAGCCATTCCCATTCCCATTCCCATTCCCATTCCCATTCCCATCCTCATCCATCAGCTTGGCAGATCCAGACTCATCAATATCCATGTCAGTTTTCCCCTCAACGCCAGCTTCTTCGTCATCGGATTCGCCTTCCAGGGTCCATGTCTTACCGGACATTGGTTCATCCACATTTGTGGTAATTCCGAGCTTTTCCCTCTCAGATTCCTCCTTCTTTCTTCGTAGCTCCTGCCATTCCTGTACTCTCCTCCTCCTCTTCTCCATCTCGTCATCCAATCTCTCTTGTTCTTCAGCCAAGTCTTCTTCCCAAGTTTTCTCTTTCCTGTCT
Organism: Fraxinus quadrangulata; assembly: GCA_903798255.1. NCBI lineage: Eukaryota > Viridiplantae > Streptophyta > Magnoliopsida > Lamiales > Oleaceae > Fraxinus > Fraxinus quadrangulata. Next base: position 102,673 of record CAIGRB010033744.1, on the reverse strand, counting down.
GTTGAGTCTTCGTCTCCCCGTTTTGGAGGGCTACTACCTTCACATTCATCCCTGCGCCTGTTGGACTTGTTGCTTCGTTGACGATCCCTGTTCTTATTATCATCCTCTTTCCTCCGCCTTTTTCTCTCACGGTCCATAACATCATCATCATCACCACTACTGTGTGCCCGATCTATTTCACGGCGTCTCCCCCTATCTCGTATTTTCTCCTTCTCCCTCTCCCTCTCTTCCCTGTCTCTCTCCCTCCTTTCTCTCTCTCTTTCTCGATCCCTCTCCTTCCTCTCCCTCTCTCTGTCTCTTTCCCTCTCCCTTTCCTTCTCCCTCTCTCTGTCTCTTTCCCTCTCCCTTTCCTTCTCCCTCTCTCTTTCCTCCCGCTCTCTTTCTCGTTCCCTCCGCCTTTCCTTCTCCCTTTCCCTCCCTCTATCTTCTCTATCTTCCCAATCCCTCTCTCTGCCTTTAGCCTTGTCTCTGTCCTTTTTCCTTTCCTTCTCTTTGTGCCTCTCCTTGTGCTTTTCTTTTTCTATATACTTATCATCAACACTCTTCTCCCTCTCCCTCTCCCTCTCCCTGTCACCATTTCTCTCTTTTCCACGATCTTTATCATCCTTGTCTCGGTGAGACCTCCTCGATTCTTCTTTTTCAGAACCCTCTCTCTTAGATTTATGCTTTGACTCATCCATAAACACACCCTGATTCAATTAAATAGAAACCCTTCCGGCGTCCTAATTACCGAAACAATGTCCAAGAACCCTAATCTTTCTGAAAACTGTCAGACGCGATATATCAAGTATCGTATCAACTCAGATATATAATGAACAATTAAAGGAAACCCTGATATTCAATTTATCGACGTTCCGAAAACAGAGATTGTAAAACCCGAATCTTTCTGCAAAACTAGCAAATCGACTAATTTAGAGGGGGATAGAAAAGGGATACCGTAGATTTAGTGAGAAGCTTCTTCTTACTGCTTCGTGTGGCGTACAGAACTGAATTCCCTGGTAAAGAGAAATAAGCGTTCTTCTTAGTGCTGCTACGTTTGGAAAGTGAAAAGTGTTCTCGTGAAGAGGAGGGGAATTTTCACATGAATAGCTCGTTGGCTCGTTTTTTTTTTTTTTTCCTTTT
>CAIGRB010033744.1:56819-101258 GCA_903798255.1 Fraxinus quadrangulata | reverse complement strand
GAGAGAGAGAGAGAGAGAGAGACATTTGATCATTTTTTAAACATTTTTTTAAATATACATTTTCTAAAATATTTTTTCTTTTTTTAACTAATAATTAAAAAAAGATAAACCTTCCTCTTTTATCTAAGTTTGGGACCGACTACTTCAATTTTTAGTAGGTGGAGTTAAAAATTGTACACGAACAAGTTGTTACGTGTACAATTTTTAAAAAAAATTATAAAGGTATTAAAATAAAATTTTATGATGCATATAGTTAAATTAAATATCACTTAATTGACTACATGCAATTTCGGCATATTTATCTTGCAGTCGAAAATGAGCATCTTTCCAATCTTTCACGTACATTAATGCTTCTAAAATATCTTCTTTCAGTCGACTCCTGACCTAGGAGAGAACCTTCTTACCTGCACTAAAAGTAGACTTTGAAGCTACAGTGCTAATCGGAGGTGTTAGTAGACCTTTTGTCATTGCAAAAACTACTGGTCATCGGCGTTCATACCTTCGCCAAAATTCAATTACTTTTTCTGAACTTTTCCTAATTGTTTTGTTACTAGGCGTAGTATGATTAAAGTAATCAATTAATTAAGCAGGCAACGCATTTGGACTATTACTCGATGTTTAAGTATATATAGTGGAAGACAAATTACTATTAGTACTAGAGGAACCACATGCAAATGCAGTTAAATTATATCTATATGAGTTCATGCATTCGAATAAATTTAAAACTTCAGCGTCATCATATGCTATATCAGTAGGAGGAGTAGTTGTAGAGCCCGAGGGTACCCGATTAATATGAGTACACATTCGTTGAGCATATAAATCATACATTTCACATAAATTTTGTTCCAAATTTTTATAAGTGATAGGTATATTAAAAGTTAAATCTTGTGAAATTTGATCAATTACAAATTTAGTACTCGATAAATTATATCGGGGGTCCATAACGCATGCTAACAGAAATAACATAGGCTCCCAATAATTACTTAACTTTAATTCCATGGAATATATAACTGAACTAAAATTTGGGTCATCTTTAAATTTATGAAAAGGCATACCAATTATATAAAGACGTTCGAGAACCATACAACTAGTGTGATAATAACACCAGACAAAATATTTGTAAAATCATAAACACTTGTCAAAAAGTTTTTAATTTTAAAAACTAAACTCCAATCGGACTCAGTCAAAATAGTATCATCTTCATCTCTAATATGCATATTGTTATAAAATTAAGTTATTAAATGTTCAAAATCTTCATATGATTTTAATAATAAGTAAGTGGAGTTTCATCTATGTCCTACGTCACTAATAAATATTTTTGTATGCGTCACCCCAGTTTTGGCACAAAATTTCTCAAATGATTGCTTTCTACTAGGTGCAATCATGTTATATACTAGTGCATTCTTAATTCGTTGAATTTTATCGTTAACATTTTAAAACCATTTTGTACTATTAAATTAAAAATATGGCATGCATATCGAATATGAAACAAATAACCACCGAAATTAGGTTGAAGTACTCTATGGAATTTATCGATGACAACCTTATTTACACTAGTATTGTCGAATGTAAAAGAACGAATTTTACTCTCGCAATGATATTCTTTAATAATGTTCATAATAGGATGAAATATATTGTTAGCGTTGTGCGGGAACTCAATAATTTTAAAAGCAATAATTTTTTATGCATGATCCAAAGTTGGTCTATATAGTGTGCAATTGCAGCTATATAACATCTTTTATTTATCATTTCCCACATATCCGAAGTTAAAGATATCACACCCCCATATTTTTCTAAATCAGCAATCAATAGTTTCTTTGAATTAACGAAATATTCTATTGTATCAGAACGAAGAGTATTTCGACTTACCACAACGTACCTAGGTTGAAGATATTGTTTCACGTAGGAAACGAAATGTTAGTTATCTGCTATTGTTAGTGGCAATTCAGTTGCGGCAACGAATTTCTCCTTCGAGCTTTCTCCTCCGAATACATCCACATAGAAAGTGACGTAGTAATAGCACCGGTGCCTGGACTACCAAATTGTAGTTGTGTTTGACCAGCAAGAAGAAGCCCATGTTTGGCTGCACATGTTATGTAGTGACGGTTGAGGTGGGTGGTTCAAATGTTTTTTTACCATGTCAATCGTTGTTGACAGTATTTATATATTACTTTGGTTTCTGGAACTCCATCGACCATACGACCAGTTTGAACCAATTTAAAATGGTCCCAACATTTTGCATGCCTTCCCCTTTCTCTTCCCTATTGTATCGAAAATATCTAATACATGTTCATCATCCTGTTCCAAATCAATTGAATGACTAGCTTCAACATCAATGTTATTCAAATCAATTGGATGACTACTTTCATGAGCATCAAAATTCTAAATATTTTCTAGAATGGATAATTCATTTAGATCGACGAATTCATTCCCAAATTGACTGTGGGGCATGACGGTGATTCGCCTTCGACACAGAACAAGTTTTCAACAAATGAGTGTGGATTCATTTGTGATTAGAAATTTGTAATGAGATAATTGATATTGAATAATTGAAATTGAATTTTGAAGTAGAATTGAGAAGTGAATGTAGATTATGCAGTAATGTAGAAAATCGATTAAAAATAAAATGTAGAAGAGTATAAAATAATATTGATAATGAAATATAGAGAGTAGAGTAGAGAATGAGAGATTGATAGTAAGTTTGGTGAAAAAAATGGATGAATGGATGAGTATTTATAGGGAAACATGAAATTGAAAAAAAAATTTAATGACCGAAACGATCACTAAAAAAATTCAGTGACTGTTCTTTCCTCTTTTTTTTTTTTTTTTTTGCGAGTCACAAGCCGAGCCGGCTCGTGGTTTGCATATTGCTCGTGGGCTCACCTTCGAGCTTGTGGGCGGCTCGACGAACAACTTGTCTTCATAACGAGCCGAGTCAGGCTCGTCTTTCTTACGAGCCCGAGCGGCTCATGGCTCGTTTTTTACGAATGACGAGCTGCTCGACTCGATTGCCACCCCTACATGAATTAAGACCCTGTTTGACAACCATTACGTAAAGTTCTTGAATAGTTTTCTTTGAAGAATTTGTGATTAAAAAGTTGAAAAAAAATTGGATTATGTGCAGAATATTTTATTATGTTAATGTGTAGTTATAAATGAGTATATGAAAAAATATAATTTTGAAATAATGGTGGTTAAACATGGGCAAGCTAGTTCTATAATTTGTACACCATGGTGTACAACTAATTGACACTTTTTGAGGTGTCAAAATCGAGATTATTGATTTGAATAAGTGTTGTTAAAATTAATGATAAAATTTTGTATCTTGTCAATCATGATGTGATTTGTAACAAAGCTGTTTTCAAATTGACCTCTTTGACATAAAAAGATAGAATAAATTACTAAAATAAATTAGAATTAAAAGATAGATTAAGAGTGTGTTTAATGGATATTATTGAGAAAAAGAATGTATTTTAAATAATATGTGGTTAAAAAGTAAGGAAAAGTTATTGATGTGATGAAAAATATTATTTTATTGAAAAATGTATGATTGAAAATAAATTTTGAAAAAATGTATTTTGAAAGAATGTGTGTCAAACAGTGACTAAATTACTAAAATAAAATAGAATAATAGACAATAATGTATTTTCGATTACAAAACAAAAATAACACAACTAAAGTCTCTTTCTTTCTTCATTTTCTCCAACGCAACTAACGGCTATTTCTGTCTTCATCTTCTCAAATACTGAAATTTCAAATATTTATCATCTATTGAACGAAAAGTTTTCGTGAATATCCATTACTTTGAATCGATAAGTATATTTATATATATTTATTGTCGTTCTCACTAAATTAGTTTACCTTTTAGTTATTAAACCTTATTTTAACATGTCTATAAATATTTTTACAATTTGTTGAACAACTATATAATGAAATTTTTTTCATCTGAATAGTATAACTGTCTATTACAGATGGCACAGACCATATATTAAAGAACATCTATTTATCTTTCCTTTCTTTTCTTCATCTAGTTTTTTTTAATTATGAATTAAAGTGTAGATACAGAATCGATACTTGTCCAGTTTGTTACTTTGATAAATTTCAAATGAATGAAAATGATCGGTATTTATGGAACTAGATGTGTGCTGGAGAAGGTATTTCTGCATTTTTCTAATATCGGTTATATCATATACGGTATGTATTGTGATTTACAAAACGTCTTAAACATTGACCCCTTTGAATACGAGATGAATTTGGGATTTCTATTTCTCAACCATTAAAATATTTTGGTTCCATTGGTAAAAATTACTTCAAAAGTGCAAGTATGCTGGCTAGTTTAACTGAACAAAGACCATAGCTTTCTTCTTTGTGTAACTTTAGTGACGAATAATATCTCTTATAGCGAACAAACACGAAGCATCTGATGAAGTGGATTTTAATGTGTATGATCATTGGAATACATCGGTGTTTTTGCTCGGAGGATAACATAGTTATTCTAAATACAATTGCTATATACCATGATTTCGCTGTTATGCACAAAATACATGTGGTAGTTCAAGATAATGAGGAGGAAATTTCCTTTACAAACTAGGATCTAATTGCTTTATCCATTCAAAGATATGAATAGAGTGGAAACTCACATGCTGGGCCCAATACATAATCTTCTCATTCTTTGCAAGTGGTTCATTGCAGGTTGACCAATTGTTTAATAGGATCTCCAAAAAGATGTGCATTTGATTGCATTGAAACACAACTTTGAATTCAAAGTAAAAAAATTAAACAAGACAATCTACACAATTTTCTATGTGGACGATAATTGCAATTGGCGTTTGCAAGTAATGAAGTTTGACACAACTGATTTCTTTGTAATTTGCAAGTATGTACAAGCACGTACTTGTCAACTGGGTATTCATCACAATGGTCATAGACAAGAAAGATTATGGTTTATTGATAGACATATAATATACATGTTTCAAGACTTGAGGATAATTTATAAATTTGCAGACATCATTAAAGACGTTCGTAGAGAGTTTGGGATGTCATGAGCTACAGAAGGTCTGAAAGGTTAAAGAATGCGCGTTAAATGATTTGATGGTTCACGCGATAAGAGTTATGCTAAATAGGCCAAGTATTGTCCTAATATGAGAGAACTAATCATGTCTCGAAATTCTTTTCTGAGACTGATGACAATAACCACATCAATTATTTCTTTGTGGCTCTTGGATGATGCATTTGATGATTTCTTAAATTAATGTGACTCCTAATTCTAGTTGATGCTACAACCTTAAAAGCTAGATACGAAAGCAAATTGATTATTACAACAATGTTAAGATGGAAATTTTCAAATTTATCATCTTCCATTCAACATAGTCGATAGTGAGATCAATTGAGTGATGCATTTGTTCTTCACAAAATTGAGAGATGTAATTGGGGACATCGAGAGTCTTTCCTTTGTAATTGATTGTGGGAAAGTTATAATAAATAGTATCACTAATTTTTTTCTCGATGCACATCGTGGTTATTACATGCACCATATACAAGACAACCTGAAGATCAAGTATCGAGCTACTGTGACCATGTCGTTGTTTAGGAGAGTTATAGATGCATATATTTTTGAAGAATTTAATTAGTATATGGGCAAAATAGATAGTAAATCACATGTTGCATGTGAGTATTTAACAAAGAAACTAGGGATTGAGCATTGGCTACGGTCACATTTTACAGGAATTCGATATAATCTGATGACAACAAATAATGTGGAATAGCTCAATTCATTGTTCAAAAGGATTGAGAGTTACCAATTATCGTAATGATAGAGCATACCCGTAGCAAGCTCCAGGAATGTTTTCATATTAGACATGCGGATTCACAAATATACACAAGCACGCTAACCTCGACAATGGAAGATAAAATCTTCAAGAATCTCGAGATGGGAAAGATATATGTGGAACCACTTGATCAGTTTCGTTTCTTCGTAGAAGTGGACCCACCGATGGATATATTGTGGATTTAAATGATAACACCTGCATGTTTAGAAAAGTCTCAATTGAAGAGTTTTTCATATGCGCATGCAGTTGCAGTAGTTATGTATAGTGGTTTTCTACCACACACCTTACGCTCTCATTATTACACAACTGATTTTTGGAGAGTAATGTATATCGAAACTATATTTCCCCTATCAAATAAAATCGAACGAGAGGTTTCCGACCAAATTATCTCACTTAATAATTTGTTGTCACTTGAAGTCATCGCATACTCGTAGATGTAGACATATGATTAGAATATTATCTATCGGAGAGTTCTTCGATCACGTAAGTATGACAGTGTGGCGCAACAGGGCAAACTCGTCAGTCCAACTGTTCGATCAATCTATCATATATCAAAGAGCATCTCTAAGAAACTCTCTAAGTACAAAATACTCTTTATTTTAAAAAGTTAAAAGTATCTTCAAGAGAATCTCTATTTTAAAAAAAAAAAAAACATATTCCACAATTTAGAAGACATTTATAAATTTAGAGAGTAAAAAATTTAAATTTTCCAACAAACTTTTTATATTTAACACTAATTTACTACTTTCAAAAAATATTTATTATTTTTCATTATCTTTCATTTTCAATAGCTTCCTTCCAAATATTATATTATTTTTTTATTAAAAATTGAAATATTTTAATGCATTTATTTATAGAGAGTACATTTGGCTCCCACTCTTTGAATTAAAATGTTAATTTAAATAATCTCTTGGAATATAATTTTAAAAATTAACTATTTAAAATAGAGAGTATCTTATGTTTAAAGAGTTTTTTTTTTTTGAGATGCTATAATGTTTAAAAGTAGCTTTAAGTGACTTTTTAAAATAAAAAATGAGTTTGACTCCCTAAATTTAAATAGCCACACCTTTATTCTTAACATACAATAATTCTATTTAATAAATCATGAATTTTAATATTCTATTTCTTAAATTATTCAAAACATATTTAAGTTAATTGCCCATTGACATATAAAAAATGTGTTAAATAAATTATGAGAATAAATCAATAGATATGTCTGGAGAAAAGCAAAATGAATAGTCAAAATATAGAATATTGTTGGAGTGATAAAATTTTTGTCTCTCTAAATTTATAGATGCTCTCTATAATGTATAAAATGCTATTTATAAATAAATAATCTGAGAATATATATAAAAATCTCTTTAAACATAATATGCTCTCTAATTAAGTGTTAAAAAAATTTACTCTTTAAATTTATGAGTGCTCTATAGATTGTAGAATATGGTCTTTAAAATTAGAGTCTCTTGAAGACGCTCATATCTTTCTAAAATAAAGAATATTTGTATTTAGATGGTCACTTTGAGATACCTTACGAGCATCTATAAGAGATTATATTACTAGTTTTCCTTCATATTATTATATTATCTTCCTCTATTGAAAATTGAAATATTTTAAATGTATTGAGTTATAAAAAATGTGTTTAACTCTTCAAATTTGGGTGGCTAAATTCACCCTCTAAATTAAAATTTTAATTTAAAGAGACTTTTGTAATATAATTTTAAGGATTGATTTTTTAAAATAGAAAGTATCTTATGCCATCTCATCCCTACACCAAAATTTGAGGCAGGTTTTGCACAATTTTACACCAAATTTTGCATTAAACTAAAAATCTTCTACAACCATTACACCAAAACTTACACAAAATGAACAGTGTTAATCATTTTTTTCATTTTTTCTATTCGTAACAATTTATTTATTTTAAAAATTATTTATTTATATGCAAACCTTTTAAGCTTAACCAAATATGGCTTGTAATATATGGCTCCTATATAAAATGTTGGGAGTGTTACAACCAGAAGAAGTAAACCAGACAGAAAATGGTAACACAAGATATGTATTCCTTTGTTAATCTCCTGGTGAACTTTTCAGTCATTTCACAGGGTTTAGCCTTGAGTTCATCCCTTGGAACTCGCCTAATTAGCCTTCATATCCCAGAAACCTTTCTCAACTTCAACAGATGCGAAGGATTGCGAGATTTTCAAAAGTAGGCAAAACATTTTTTTATGGTGCATTTCTCAGGGTTTAGCCTTGAGTTCATCCCTGGGAACTCACCAAACTAACCTTCATAACCTGGAAATCTTTCTCAACTTCAACAGATACAAGAGATTGCAAGATTTTCAAAAGTAGGCAAAATACTCTAGAACAATTTGAGGGCAACAATGAATATGAACAATAGACCTTACTGGTGGACACAGGTAATACATTTATTTGGACAGAATGTTAACAATTCAATAAAACAAATGTTTACAGTCCATTGAACCACAAACTTTGTGCTAAGAGAATCTGCAACTGCATCAAGAATTAATGTGTCTGCAATGTTAATTTACACTTGCAGGCTCCTTTCATACATTTTAAGTGCCATTTACAGATAACATAGAAATATCATTGCTTAATATTGTTTTTGGTTGCTCAAAAGGGAACTCCTAATATTGCGAGCTCATGTTTATCACAATCACAGAACTTGACAATAAACCTCACTCTGTTAATTAGTCTATTAGAAATTATTAAAGCAAGCAAAGAAAGTTGGAATTGAACACTTATTAACAGCATTTAATGTACGAGACACAAGGCAAATGAATGAAAAATTCTAGAACAGTAATAATAGCTAAAAACGCAAAATAAAAGATAAAAATACACGCTACATGATGTCTTCTACTTCATCGAATCTTAAAGCAATGTAACCTATAGAGGCCGGTCCACGACTTCGATGACACAATTTTCTGAGATTCTAGGGAGCATGTGTAGCTGGTTTTTGAATTCCTCTCGCTTTTCCATATAGTCTGATGCATTGTTCGGATAATGTACCACCACCTTTTGTATATCAGCTGAATGCTCCAAGAAATGTCTTAGCAGATGTACTGGAGCTTCTTGCCCATAGATAGCCTTCATGCTAATGACCTTGAGTTGAGATCTCAAACAGCAAGGAATTATTTCGAAATTCCGATCGTCTTCATTTAGAATGAATTCTATGTCCGGAATGAGTCCCTAAATGACAATAACAAAGAGAAAGCTATTATGTTAGTAGAATGATCAATCAATCAAGCAACTCGCTATTTTAGTTGGCCCATTGAGGAGGTATATTGGAAAAACTGCATTGAGCAAACTTAAAATTAGATGAGGGCTTTCTTGTAGCATTTACCTCAGCAATTTCAAGGATTCTAAGATTCGGTGTTCTCTGCATCAAGTCCAACAAAATGTCTATTGTGTGTCTTGACATTTCACGAACTATTTTCAAATGGATCAAATTTTGAAAAACAGGCACATCAGAGAAATGTCTTACACCAGAAAGACTCTAGCATACAAGAACACAATTGAAATTAGTAATGAGACTAATCACAAAAAGTCAAAAAGGAATACACCAGAAGAAATCATTTCAAAATTAGAAAGCTTTCGATACCGCAAGTGAGTCATCAGATATAGTCAAAGATCTAACGCTCTTGATTCCGTTAAGCATTCTGATGCTACGGTCACTAACTTCTTCCTCTGCTTCGTCATAATTATAAATGTCAACAGATGCACTGGCCAGTGAACATGCAGATACTAGAAGATTAACTGAGAAGTTACTTATACAGTTCAAGTAAACAAGATTTGAAGTACGAACAACTATCTCACACTCGAGTAGATCCTCGGGATCAGAACACTGCTTAAAAATCAGGCATCTCAAATTGGGAACAGAGATGCTGAGATGCCTAATGTTTTCCCATTCACAATTCACCAACGCTAGGTTTTGTAGCAACGGAATGCTTGAGAAAATTTGTTGTGTAGAACTTCCGTTGAAAAATGCTACTTGGGAAAGATACAGTTCTTTCAAATTTGGCCAATGAACTAAACTCGGAATGAAAATGCAGGTCATACATAGTCTTAATTCGGTAAGGGATTCACAGGTTAAAAGGTCACGAGGTAAAGAATATATGCATCCTAAAGGTAGCGAAACATCAAGCTTCCTAATATTATGTTTCATAGCAACTGAAATCCATGAATGAACACGGATAGGATTCACCGGCATTTTAAATGAAAGACGCAATCTTTCGATATCTGATTCATCATGGTGGAGAAGTATTCTTTCCAAAGAATCCAAGAAGGAAGCCCGACGCTTTAAGTAATCTCTCTTTGTTATGTCAATTGAATCTCCTAGATCAATGTTGGAAATTGCATTCCAAAGGTTTTTCCATGTCTTGCATAGTGTTGATGTTCGTATGATATCTCTGGTAGGAAGGAAGGAGAGGATATGCTGGAGAATTGCATTAGGCAATTTGCTAATCAGATCTTCCGTTCTATCTTCTTTCTTTAATTTTGAAAACCTTTGTTGCTCATCGCTCTTCAATACTACCAAGGTTGCCATAATGAGGTTCTGACGTTCTGCTTCGAAGAAGGAAGAAGAAATAGTTAGAGCGCTTTGCAAAACAGGAACCTAATTCATAAATGAAAAAGGAAAAGGTCTCCTTCGCCATTGAAGATATCAATTTCAAACTTAATTTTTTATCACTTATCAAAATCCTTCAACCAAGAAAGTAATGAGCAACAAATATTAAGTTTCTTATGTTTTGTTAATATATTTGCAAAAGTATATCAGACTTCTTTTGTATAAAATATTGTTTATGTAGTGTTGCAAAGCTTGAAGCTCTATTTACTTTACAAGAAAAAGATATTCTGCACAAATCAACTTGTTTTACTGAGAGAAGGGTTCACATATTACATGTATTGATGATTTTTCAATCGGAAAATAAGAGATACAACATATGAAGTGTTCAATTACACAAATAAGACGAATGTTCAGAACATATATCAGATATAAGTATGTGCTGTAAATATTTTACAATGTCACACAGAACCTGAAACAGGCACCATATATTACTGATTTCACACAGAAATTAGAATATGCAATACACACTGAGTTATTTCTCATAGAACTAGTTTCTGCCAAATTCAAGGAACTTATTCTTGCAGTATGTAACAGCATAGATATAACTAGGCATTATGATATTTTAACAGTAGTTTTGCTTAAAATTCAAAGGGATATTTTTTATGTAAATTAGATCATAGTATTTACATTAAGCTAGAGTCTTGAGTTGTTAATAACATGACAGAAATCATTCCTCAGTATGTCTTTCAGGTCTGAATGTGGAATGGTCGAAAAGTTTAAGGAAATAGAAAAGGGAAAAGGAATCAAAGGAAATGCAATAAAAAAGGATCATATTAAAGTTGTTGAAGGAAAGAGAATGAAGAAGCACAGTATGGAGAATAGAAATTCATTATAAATAAAAGGAGGATTCCAGCAAGCCTATTTGCGTTGATTCTCCGAGAAAATCTCATTGTCATCTTTGTGATACTGAGATTATACATAACAGAAGGGTCGTAAAGTGCAGATTTTAAGTGGACATGTGCCTATTAGAGGAACACACTACATAAAGTAGTTCAGTACTTGCTTAACCCAAAAAATCCAATCCGTCAATAAAAAACTGTGGATACATCTAACTACATTAGAAATGAGAAAGCTTCCAAACAAACCACTAATATTATATATACAATAATATCCTTAAACTTTGGGTTTTCTACCTTAAACAAGCATTGTGAGTAAAGGAAAAGCAGTCGTTAGCACCAATCAGTATGAACGAATAAAAAAAGCAAATTCTTTGCAATCATAAGTATATCTATCAATCAGGCAAAAATAGCACAGATCTGCAAATAAAAAATAAATAAATAAATAAATAAGCTTTATTAGTTGATGAACAAATATCAACAAATACAGATCTGAATAGAGAAATGGGATAGAGAAGATGGTTTCGCCGAAAATGGTGTGAGGAGAGAGAGAGAGAAAAGCAGGAGGGGATCAAAAGCCTTTAGCAAAACTGAATTATGTGGGTCGAGAATCAAAGAGTAGAAACACAAATCAAAGGAACGGAGAAAGTAAAAAGCCCTAAACAAGGGGATGCAGATATACACAGCAGAGAAAGGAAAGCTCAAAATCAATTTGAAGATCCAACCTTAAGCAAATCTGACACAATCCAAGAGACCTTCGACGATCTTGGATCTCAATAGCAACTGAGCACAAACACACAACGAACGAATGAAGGACAAGAAATGCCCTAACCAGAACTTCAATTGTGGGAGCGTGAAAGAAAAATGGAAGGAATAAAGAAAAATAGAAAAAACGAAGTTAAATAGGAAAAGTGAAGCGATGCCGTTTTGCACTTATTGAATAAAAATTAAAAATATCTCAATAGCAGGTGCGAATGCGAGATACGGAATCGTGAAATTTATAGGAAAGCGGCTCTTTTTATGTAGCGGGGAAATGTAATGTGTCATAAACCAAGTTATTCCACATGTCAACAATATATATGAGTGTTTAAAGAAAGATTTCAAAGTAAACAATTGATTTCCCTCTTCACCTCATATCTAGGTTCTCAAAATAATCTTAGAAAAAGCAAGGGTGTATTTCAAAAGATCAATAAACGGATAAAAATATTCTTGAACTTTGGATTTTCTACCAGAAACAAGCACTGTGAGTAAAGGAAAATCATTCGTTAGCACTAATCAGTATTATCCGGCAAAAATTGCACAGATCTGCAAATGAAAATAGGCAAAAGAATGAAGCTTTATTACTAATGAACAAATATCGACAAAGACAAAGATCTGTATAGAGAAAGGGGATAGCGAAGATGGTTTCGCCGGAAATGTTGTGAGAGAGAAAGAGAAAAGCATAAGGGGATCAAAAGCCTTTAGTCCGGAATCACAGAGTAGAAACACAAATCGAAGGAATGGAGAAAGAAAAAAGCCCTAAACAAGGCAATGCCGATATACACAGGAGACAAAGGAAAGCTCAAAATCAATTTGAAGATCCAAACCTTAAGCAAATCTGACACAATCCAAGAGACCTTCCACGATCTGGGACCTCAATCGCTACTGACCAAAAACACACAACGAAGGAACAGAGGACCGAAACGCCCTAACCAAAACTTAAAAGAGAAGGAAGGAATAAAGAAAAATGGGAAAAAGGAAGTTAAATAGGGAAAGTGAAATGACGCCGTTTCACACTTATTGAATAAATAAAAATTAAAAATATCTCAATAACAGGTGTGAATGCGAGGTACGAATCATGAAATTTATGGGAAAGCGGCTCTTTTTTTGTAGCGGGAAATATAGTATGTGTCATAAACCAAGTTATTTCACATGTCAACAATATATATGAGTGTTTAAAGAAAGATTTCAAAGTAAATAATATATTTCCCTATTCACCTCATAGCTAGGTTCTCACAGGATCTTAGAAAAGCAAGGGAGTATTTCAGAAGATCAATAAATGAATATCCAGAGGGTCTGAACACAAAATATAACCGAAACCTCCTCAGATTCCGAGATCCTTTCTAGTGACTTGGACAAAAGATAAACTTTAGTTGTAAGTAGGCTTCAAAAACTGGGAAATTTCAAGATCTATAACATGAAAAGTGCAATATGTTTGCCCGAATGCCCAGGGTTCGGCCAACCACTGCCTACATTACAGTTTGAGCTCAACAAAGTGGATTAAGGCCACCTTTGCATTAATTTCCTCCATCGAACAAGGTTACAAGCATTTTTACAAGACAACACACCAGGAACTGAACTCAGTAGCCTAAATTGACTGATTCATCAACAAGAAGAAAATCCCCAGTGCAATCTAAGAATTGCGCTTCAATTTACACAGCCAAAAACCCATACACAAGTATTATACACTTACCTCTCAAAATGAACCACAAATAATCACTTGACTTAACTAAAGTAATTGAAGCAGAGAGAGAAGAAAACTGCGCTAAAAAGAAGAAGAGAGAGGAAACCCTATTCTGTTGAAGATGGTCTTTTATTTCTCTCCTCCAAAGGCAGGGATCTGTTCTCTTGTGACCCAATGTCAAGGATTAGTTTCCATGGCTCTTCATTCTTTTATTTAGAGTTAAAACCTGACTCTACAGTCATGCTATAAAGTCTTAATATATTAAGAAAAGAGTGGAATCAAATATGATAATTTCTCCTGTACTTGATGCAAATTGCAGAGCACCATAACCAAATGTGCCATTGTTCCTTCTTCAGAATGATATCCCTTTGAGAGTCATACTCTTGCATAAATGGGTAAATAGGATGGGTGACCACCACCAAGTTACTACTGAGAGTTGTCCCAGGGATTGAGCAGTGAGGTGATAGCCAGAATTACGAGAGACAAATTTGAGTGGTAAAGCCAAGTTGATCTGCAAGAATTTAAAATTCTGATTGGATACATCCCTAGACTTCAATTCATTTTTATGATTAGTTTTATTTTCCTAGCAGTTTCCTAAATGGAGTAGGTTGTGCTTCTTATTTTAGTACTTGATTAGGACATGATATTAACTATCCATTGGGTTGAAGCCCTTAATTGTCTAGATGTTATGCTATTAACTAGAAAATCTTTAACGATGTGGAAAAGTATTCTTTAGTTAGATATGTGCAATGTTCACCAGACAGACATAACCCTCCCCATTCCATTTTCCAAAGGAAAAGAATCCCCGACAATACGCCTTTCTCATAAATTATGAAACGCCACTATAACCCCGAAAATATAAAACAGAAAGAAACGAGAAAAAGAATTCAATCATTTAACTTAGAGATTATGACTTCGCCACTTAGATTAAGTTATTTTTGAATAATTTGAAAAGACTTTAGGCAGAAAATGAGTTCATGGTACAATAATGAATCCAAAATAATTTAATTCATTTTTGTACTGATCATATTTCCTGCATAGAAACAAGTTTTGGTGCGTCAAACAACAAAAAAATAGGATTTAAATTTAAAATACTCAAATGGGACAAAAAAGTTTCACTCATTTCTATCTATTTATAAATACAACTGTTTATAAAGGCCTGCCAAACATAAGCTATGTTATTGGCATGCTATAGTACTCTAATTATATTAATTGCTAAATTTCATCTTTAAATCATAAAAAATCTACATGCTTTACCTACAACTTTCCAAAATTGACATTGCATTTGCTCACATTTCATGGGTTTGAATTGGCATTGGCGAAGAACACAACCAAACATTTGAATTCTCCTTTTGATTTCAATTCCATGCTCCAAATGCTGATATGCATGCAGATTGAACTGTGAAGAAGCAAATTTGGGATTCTCCGTCAATGAATTCTGAAAATGCAAAAAAGAGAATGGAAATTTTTTTTGAGAGCGAAACATCACAAAAAAGTGAAACAGAAATAGTAGAATAAAACTCTTGATAACTATTAAAAAAAAAAAAAAATTATTATCTTCATATAGTCGAAAAAAAACACATAACTATTTCCCTAGATTAATACAAGCAAGTGAATTGGTTTCAATACATGACATGTAAACAACAACAACAACAACAGCTACACCACCAACAACAACAAGAAGGAAAGGGAAGAAAAGAATGTACAAAGTGATGTTATTGGTATAAGAGTTGGATGATAATAACTTTCTACTTCGCATTAGGAATCTCTCATTGAACACCAAGAATGGACTGAGTAAAACATCAATTGTGTGAATTTATGAACAATAAAATAACTAGATAAAGAAGGACTCACTTTCAAAAATCTGCACAAATACTTTATTTGATGCTATTGTTACCTTTTTGATGACAAGATTGCTATCAGGTTACCTTCTTTTTAAACTTAACTACGCAGTCTGTTTTAAGCTTCATATGGAAAACCATCACAAGTAAAACCTTAAAAAATGGAAGCAAAAAGCATTCAGACATCAGAATTTTAAAAGATAAAAAAATACAGAAAAACTAAAAGTCATTTTACTTAAATTTTAAAAATTAAGGTTTTGACTGTGAGGCAAAAACACAAACTGTTGATAATTTGGAATTAGACAAGATGGCTGCCATAATAAATAAATAAAGCTCAATGAAACGCAATCAACCTCAAAATCCGATATAAGCTTGCATAGAAAAAATCATGTATAAGAAAAGTCCACCTCCTGCTTCTTCGTGCTTCTTAAAGCATGACGTCAGTGCTGCTCTCACTTTCTTGTTTGTAGAACTCCAGTTATCAAAAAGCTATGTGAAAGAGGGAGGTCTAATTTGCTTGGACTTAATTCTTTAGCGACATTTTTTTCTTATTTTCCAACTCGGTTCTTGCTTGGTCACATGCTCTTTTTCTTGTTCCTTCTTTAAAGACCGACATCGTTAGCTCCTTATTATGGAAACATCCATATTATTGAAGAGTTCTAAAAGAACAAGGCTTCATAAGTTAACAAATGAAGGTAGAAGTATTGCCTGATGCAATTTTCCATTATTCCTCTCCGTTCTTCCTTCGTACCAAAAATATCATACGAACATCGATACTATGCCAGAGAAACCTCTAGACTGCCATTTCCAGTTATTAATTTGGCAGATTCGATTTCACGGTTTGACAAAATGAAGAGTGATTAATTAAAAGATCGGGCTTCCTTCTTGAATTTTGTGGTAAGAATACTTTTCCAACATGATGATTCAGATATCGAAAGGCTTCATCTTGAATTCAAATACCAGGGAATCCTACCTGTGAGAATTCATGGATTTCCGCTGCTATAAAACATAATATTAAGAATCTTGATGTTTCCCAACCTTTACAACGCTTTATATTTTACGTTGCCACCTTTTCACTTGTGAATCCCTAACCGAGTTAAGACTATGTATGATTTGCATTTCAATCCCAGTCTAATTCATTGGCCAAATTTAAAAAAAAAAAAAAATGCATCTTTCCCTAATAAAATTTTCCAACGAAAATTCCACACAACTTTTCTACAATTTCCCATTGCGTCAAGACCTGGTGTTGACTGATTGTGGATGGAGAAATATTAAGCATATCAGCGATTCAGCATCTCGGTTTCCAATTTGAACTGCCAAATTTTTCAGCAATATCCAAATATCCGAGCTAACGAGTATTTACTCGACTATGAGATAAAAGTTCGTGCTGCAAATCTTGTTTACTTGGACTATATATGTAACATCTCAGTTAATCTTCTTTTATCCGCATTTTGGTGATCAAAGCATCTGTTTACGTTTTAAATCAAATCACAGCAAAGGAAGAAATTGCTGCTTATTCCACGAGAATGCTTAGTGGAATCCAAAGTGTTAGATCTTTGAGCATTAGATCTGACAATACACTAAAGAACACATTGCTTTTATATTCGATGAAGTAGAAGACTTACTGACTGTGTATCTTTATCTTTCACTTTGTTTCTGTAGATATTAATACCGTGAAAGAATTTGTCAAGTCATTTACCATGTGTCTCATACAATGAACATCTTGAACATATTCCGACCTTTTTTGCTTACCCGTAAAGTGAAACGTTTTCGATACCTGACAATAGGAATAATAATAATAGTAATACCATCAGAAAAAGAGGATTATATAAGTTTTAAGCATGACATTGTAAACCACCATATGCAAAAACTTTTTTAAAAAAATGGCAAGAAGGCACAGTCTAACACTGGAATCTTAACAAACCGATTAAACTAAATATTTCACGCTTTCCTAAAGAAACTAGAGTTTACTTTTACAGGGGAAAAAGGATAAGCTTTTGACTGTGAGGCAAAAATTCAAACAGCTGATGCTCTGATTCTAGCAAAAAAAACGGTTCCTTCAAAAAATAAAAATAAAATAAAAGATGAATTCTTGTATGCTGTTTATCCAAATCGAATATCAATGACAGCTCATAGTGAAACAAAATTAAATCTGAAGACTAAGGAGATGAAACCCACCATCTAGAATGCGAAAAATTAACAAAAAGAGTTTAAGAATCGATTAAACATTGTGGAATCAGAATGCGGATTGTACCCAGAATTTAATTGTACCCTTGATTGGTATGATGATATTGTTCCCCTTGGAATTGACGGAGAGGAATGAAGGTTATTCAAGTTTCTTTTATAAGTGGGCTGGTTACAATGCCACGCCATTTATGCACACTCTTCGAACTTACAAAGGAGCCGCCATTTATATCCATGGTTATTGTATATTTATCTATTCCTGTTAAAAATTTAAAAATCTTTTTAAAAAATATGTTCTTTTCATCATTTGCAAAATTCAAAATTATTGTGTGCTTTGTTATTAAAATTAAATTTAACTATTATGTAATTGAGTGATCATTCATTACGGGGACTCATTTGTCCACTTTATTGTTTATACACGACATGTGCGCTTGCAGTACATATTTTCTAGTGAACAATAGGCCCGATATCATTTTTTTATGTTTAGTGACCAAAATTCATCGACATCAAAGTTCGGGAAGTAATCAAAGTCATTTTACAAAAATATAGTGAAAAATCGAAGACATTATTTAAAATTTAGTGAGTATTGAAGCATACTTTCTTACGTGGCAATTTGGTAACGACGTGACGGAGCGCCACATATGCATTCTGTTAGCCACATCACCAATTTGTTAGAGGTTTGAAACATTTATTATGTCAGTGAGTAACGTCCAACGTTTGAATAAGCTTAATAGTCAAAACTCAACATTTTAAATTTTAGTGAGCAATCTAAGATAATGACATAAGTTTAGTGATTATTGGGACAATTAACTCATAGTAGTAGTTTTTTCTTGTTTTCACACAAAAAACAAAAAAGAAGTAAGTTTTTAAATCAAATTTGAAAAAAAAAAAAAAGAGAGAGAGAGAGAGAGTACATTATCAAATGGAAAATACTTTGAAAACAAATAATAGAGACTGAGAACATATTTTAACTTCATTTTATTTTTATATTTTACAATTGAAACCATATAAAAAAGTAACTATATAATAACGTTAACATAAATTATAAATAAATAAAGCAGTAAACGAGAGTATTTTAATCTTCATCCCACCTCGCTCCCTTGTCCCCACCCTACCTACTGAATTCTCGACGAGGTGAGGTCCAAAATGTTAATCCATGTCTCCACCTCGACATGTTTCATTATGTTGTCATCCCTACTTAAAACAAAGAAAAGATTAAATACTAACTTTTTCAAAAATATTTAGACATTAAAAAAGTATCTTTTACTTATTCTTAAATGCTTTAAAACATGTTATAAGTTGTGTCATAAATCTCCTCCTCAAAAATGCTCGCCAAGAGGTATATATCTCAATATTAAATTCGTTCTAATCCCCTTTATTGCTTTTAAACAAGAGTCCAAAATAATAAGATAAGAATTAACTACATACATATGTAGAAATTCCATCCAAAATATATTAACTCTCTTATGTTGAATTTCGACGACCATGACATAAATTGGTTGTAAGTCTATCAATAATGACTATTATTTCCTTAGAAATAAAGGAAATATTACATTTATAGAATGTTGTACGTAGTGGTGGCAAATAGGCCTCCTGAAAGTCGGCTCGTGGGCGTATCAGGCTCGTTAGCACGGCTTGGCTCGTGTGCTCGTCCAAAATCGAGGATTTATCCTTTTTTTTTTAAGGTTTATCTTATAGAAAAAAAATTGACGAGCTCGTGAGGCGAACTTCTACTCATTACAAACGAGCCACGAGCTCGGCCCATTGCCACCTCTAGTTGTACGTTACAACTATGCAATTCTCACTCCATTATTGCTTTAATGACCACTACTTGGAAATCAAAGTTTGAGAGAGAGAGAGAGTTAGGGGACGAATTTGAGGGCCACAAGGCCATACCCAATTGCCAGCCATCGTGTTAGGTGAGACTATCATGTTTGGCAAATAAATAACTTTCTTATAAGCTTGGGAAAATTATGTATAGATTCTCATTTATTAGCTTAATCATGCCCAAAATGGATTCAAAGAATCAAAGTTCTTTGAATCAATGACCTCTACCCTCCGTTTGGTAAATTTATATATGATTTATAAAGAGGAATAATAGTAGATCCTACGTAATGTTATGGATAACAATGAATAATAGTTATGAATGTGTAAATGAAATTAATTTTTGACTTTGACTTTAATTGTATTTATAAATCATTTATAAATTTATATCCAAATGGAGGCTTGGTATATATTTAGCTTGCCTCAATTGTTTTTAAATTTAATTCTTGACTCTTCAAATTCAATACTTAACGAAGGACTCGCTATTTTCTTGCGACTTGCACTAAATTTTTGTAACCAAGCAATTTCGGGGGATTATCATTAATGTTTGTAAAACATAGTACGGGCACTTGAATGAATTGTGAAGTTGAAATTATTTTCTATAATTTATAGTTTCTAACACGAGAATCGACTAGAACATATCAAAGGGGATATATACACAATTTTGCTTGAAATTGAGCAAACTACATGGTGTAACAATCCTGTGGTTTCAACTATCTTGAATTAAGTTCTTTGGCTCACTCAAGACATACTTCGGTAATTCATATCTTGCACCTGCGACAAAGGCGTTTAGGGGTAAAAATACGTTCCATACCTGACATTTACGCTAAAAGGGGAAAAAGAAGAAGAAATATCAAAAGGTGACTCAGTTACGTACCTCTTTCATCGTAACAAACTGTTAAATCGGCATTCTGAACTGTGATCCCAGCATCGTTCACAATTGTTTGTGCAAGAGTTGGATCAGCTTCAGCAGCTGCACGAAGTGCATCCCAAATTTCTGGTACAAATGCAGACCACAATCTAAGATTTTTCTCGTAATTAAATGTTGTGCAGAAGAACCAAATTAAGTTTTAAGCAAAATATAACAAACGCGAGAAATTTATATGGTTCATAACCTCAGCCACCAATAAAAGAGTACCATGTACATTGTATTGTTATGGATTAAATGAATACAGATTGTAGAGATCAATTAATAAAGAAAAATAAGAAAAAATGGAAGCAAGAATAACACGCAATGTAACGTGATTCACCCTCCGCAACCAAATCGCACTATATTGAAGAAGAGAATTGCAATGTGTTATTTTTGCTCTCTACTATGATACACCAAATGGAGGCTCATCCTAATAACCTTTATATAGAAGAAAAAATGTTAGGACGACCTATATGTGCAAATTTCGTAAAGTACCTATAACACTTAGTTGCTATTTGATTTGGTTAAAAATCAGACTTTTAGTAGATTTTGATAAAAACTAATGAAATGTGTGCTTGGAAATTTAATAAAAGTTGTAGATCTCATGAATCGTGTGATTAAAAATAATTGTTGACTTTGACTTCTTTAGCTAAACCAAACAGGGGCTTAAAAAAATTCACGGCTGAAGAAAAGTGTACAGTATATTATGCTCCACTCATCCAACATGTAATAGGACTATATGTAATCGAGATTCATGACATTGTCCTAGGATGATATGTTCTTGTTAAACTTCAGGTATTTTATTACCTTACTGCACGGGACTGAATTCCAAGGAGAGACTCAGTTCTTCGGAAGACTTTTTCTTTTGGTGTTTTTCAATAATGCATTTTGTTTATCATATTTAAACTTACCTATCCGACCGCCATAGTGAGGAGCAGTGTCCCAAAACTCTTCTCGCAGCTGTATGAGTTGACTCTTTGTTATCGGCTGAGGATGCTTCCATGGTTTCGGTTTTCTAATCTTTTTGACATTTCCTGTAAAACTCAAGTGCAAAATAGTACATTATCAGTATCAATGCTAAGAGCCTCATATACAGAGCACATCGATTTGTTGTAGATGCTCCATATCTAAGCTATCAGTCGATAGCCTAATACAATATTTAGATAAGTCCTTCAAATTTGTTCTATTTAGTCCATACTGCGTTGGCTAGTACAAAAATTCTGACAGCAAGAAACAGCGAATCCCCAAGCATTTGTGACTAAATCATGCCTAATGAGTTCGTGTTTTACATGTCGAGATCGGAATAAATAGATTCGACGCAATTATCTTAACCAAAACCAACATATGATTTCTGGTAATCATCAAATACAGAAGATAAGAACAATGATTAGGAATACAAAGCACATATGCAAATTTTTTGATGTCTCATGCCTAACCTTTCATCTGTGAGGATCCAGCACAACCCATATCGTAGAATTGCACGAAATGAAGTAGATTCAGATCTGACGTCCAATAAATTTGTGTTGTAAGAAGAACAGTTTAAGAAGTTCAGTAAGTTCTTTTTTGAAGTGCATGTGAGTTTGAGTTGATAGGAGAGAGATGAAATTAAGTTCCAAGTTTAAATAGTCACTTTATGGTTGGACATTTTTCTCTAAATTAATCTTAAATATTTATGAATAAATGAAATCTTGAAAAAAGTATAGTTGGCTTGAATAATTCCCACAAATCCAAGAATTCATGGAACTATACTTTTGAATCTTGAGTTGTTGGTTCAGTGAATAACCGCTCCTTATCTCCGGTTGAAGTTTATCGTTTTTAGATAAAAGCGTGTTAACTTTGTGTTTAATTTATTTTGAAAGTAGGATGATAATTCACTTCTAATTATTGTCCGACAAATGGTGTCCACAAGAAAGACCAGAAATTGAGCAAGAGAAAAAAGTGGATTTAGTAGTTGGGAATCATGTTCTATTCTCGTGATCACAGTTGCAGAGGTTGTAAGGAAAGATTAGGATTGGCTTTAGTACAACTGTGTGGAGTTGTGAACCATCCAAATTGTTATTTCCTGAAAGTTCACATACGTAGTCCCCACGAAGTTATTTAAACTCAGGAAATTTCGAGAGTGAAAATTAGCTTAGTTTTTGTATGTATCATGAGAGGAGAGAGAACCATACACAGTCAAGTTGAAGATCTAGTTGGTCAAGGAGGGATCGAGTTAACCTTCGTTAATTTTATGCTACTGCTGCGTAACTTGATATGTATGTGTATATATAATTAGATGTGTCCAAATGTGGGCATGTTTGGAAGTGTTTAAATTAAAATTTAAGTAATTATAAATTGTAGATCATACAAAATGTGGTTAATAAATAGGTAATTGTATGTCCGACGAAATGTGTGAATAAAAAATATGAACATGTTTTAGTTACTCGTGCTAAAAAATAAGCTCCAAATGTGTGCGGCATCTATCGAATACAGGCATGTCCACAAAAATAAATCACGCATTTGGGGCTTGTTTTTAAGCATTAACCACTACAAACATAATGTTTGACCAGGTTAAATTATAGTCTAAGCTTTGCCAAACACGAACTAACAATTACTATAGAGAAATCTTCCATTACCAGATACAAGAACATCAAGAAAATCATGCACATACATCTCAAAATATGTACATTTTGTTGTGATACAAAATCAAAAACAGGTATTTTAAAGTTACTTTCTTGACGTTCAGATGTTTTGGTAAAACAGATGTTATCTAAAAGTCAATGGTTCAGCTGCCTAAAACACCACGACTTAATCGTATCGATATGAATCTCCATGCTCCTGAAATTGTGAGGATAATACTTCGTATTCTCATAGTTGGCTGCCATGGTTTCAACAGGTTTCGGCTCCATACTCGGTGCCACAAAATTTGCGTCACCATTTTTCTCTCGTGCACGATGCTTTGTTCTCTCTTCCTGGCTCTTCGTCCTGATTTGGCCGAATGGGGGACCCTCTCCCGACCCATAAAATTCACCGTATTCTTGCCGTATGGAAGATCTGTGCTTGCTTGGCAGAGAGGAATTTTTGAAACTGCTCGATCTAATCTTCGGTTGTTTAACTTCAGTAAATCTATCAGCAGAAGATGGTTTGTGGGTCTGCCTTGTTTCAGATAGGGGAGTTGGAGCTCTCTGCTTTTGAGCTAATGAAGGCTCGGCTTCATCTTCAGGCACGACAAGAGAATCTTTCAGAGGAGTAAGGCCACCTTTGGAACTCTTCCCTCTTAAGCGCAAGGGAATGAATTGAAGAAAAATGCCACTTAATGCTTCCATTGCAAACTTCGATATATCCCAGACAAGCTGTCCAAATGACGGCTATCCAGCTTCTTCTTCGTCTTTAATGGCAACTGCAATAGGAGTGGGTTTCTCCTTGCTCACTGGTCGTTCCGGAAGTTCAGATCCATTATGCCCTTGCAGCAAGTATATGTAATGAGGTTTCAAAAGATCGTATAATATAGAATAAACGATACATATAGGCATCTAGCAAGCAGAAGACCAGTTTTAGAACTTCAGTCTAGAAATTACACATCCTCACTAATCATGGAAATGAAAAATCGGTGCTTTCAGTCCACATTAAAATTCGCATCGACATAAACCTTACTTAGAAATGTGTACAAAATTATCTTGAGAACACATGGAAGTCCATGCAACTTCTATGAAGCAAAATTTGAGAAACGTGGCAGCTATTCAATAAAATGAAGAATTCAATTCTTCATTTTATTTATCACCAGAAGAAAACTTTCCCTTGATTAGAGGGATAAATGGGACTAAAACTTTCACAAACAGTTGAATTCAAGTCAAAGGCTCATTTTTAAAATATCAGAGATCATTGTTTTAATCCCTCTTGTTAACTTAATAAACAGAAAGAAAACCATAGATAATAGAATTTACCATTTTGGAGAAAAAAGAGAACCAAATCCCTGCTGAAGCATGCACGAAGCAGATCCTATCAAAATAGCACCAGCGACCATAAGAAGATCTGTCAGTAAAACCAGATTATTAGAGTCAGACTTGGTTACCAATTTGTCACTTTGTATTAGTGTACTGAACTGAGTAAAGTAATTTTCAGCAAACAGCTAGCTTGATAAAGGATGAAAAACAATATTTATCTAACTTCACGTATGGAAGTGTGTTCCTATAAAAGGGAACCAGGAATCAAGACACAACAAAGATAGCATACGGTTAAATCACAACATGCAAAGTTATGGACGAGACGAACACATAGATTTTGGGATGTCAAGTATGATGGCATGATAATTTAAATATTAATCCACATTATCATTTTATTTGATGGAAACAGATAGCATGTTAAAATACCTATCTTGGCAAAAACATATTATTCAACTGCAGTTGACATAACAATTGGACAAGATTTAGGACATATAGCATTTCACTTGGCCAACTAATGTGCTGAATGTTCAAGAAAACGGTTGTTGATAGGCAATCTAAACCTACAGCAGACATGGAACTATTCTGGTAATCACAATCTTCTTTGTCGAGAGAGATTTGACAAAGAGCAGGATTCCCTCTGTCAACAACTAATAAATAACAGGTAGCCATCGCATATATCACATCAAAGTCACTCGAGAACTTTGCATCCTCAGTTGGTCCACCCCGATATCCCACAACATTTGATTTTCCTCCCGCAATGGTTGTCACACCTGTAATTAATTTTCAAGATTAGAATACTTTGAGAAGACATCCGTACCATGACAATGAATTAATTTTACATCCCAGATAATTTAATTATTTGTTACGTATTCAACTGCCGGGATTCCATTTTGATTATCAAACTCTCCTAGAAATCTGGATAACACAGAACAATTGGAGTGTGGAGAAAACCTGCTTCTTCTATCTTTCTAATGGCAAGATTTGATGCATCAGCAACATAAACATTTCCTGTATCATTCACGGTAACCCCCTTAGGAAGATTAAAATGAGCATCAGCAACATAAACATTTTCCTTTTGCTTGCGGCACTATCTCAACTAACACCAACTTTGGCTGCATCACAAAAAAAAAAAAAAAAGGTAAAATTTATAATTCAAGAGTTTCAAGAATCAAATCTCTTTCATCGAAAATAAGGTTTTAACTTTTCTAATCTCCAGTATTTAATTGGTAAATTTTTAATTATTCGAAAGCTAAAGCATATGAATTAAAAAAAATAAAGTCATCCTCTCTCTTTACATGTTCCAGAACCAAAGAGGAAAGGAGCATTACCATACCACACTTAAAAATGCTAAAACAATAAATAATGGTGGTTATCTGATACATTCATCTTGACTCAACAAGGTGTATAATTCAGAAGAACGGACAGGGAAGTGCACATTGGGAAAGTGGGGAAGTAATCCATACGACATTGCTATTCTCAGCATCCACGGTAAATAGCTCTCCATCTTGCAAGACACAAATCAGTATGGTATAACTCCAAGTTCATTCCCCTGAACAACAATTTCAACTAGATAGCCATCTTCAAATTGAAGCACGTTTCCATCTGCGAGAAGGCCGACACAAACCGATAAATCATACGCATGCAGATATAATGTTGAATTTTCTCTAGAATTAATGGTTTCAACCAAATATTATTGTCCCTTCTCCCACCAGGGAACTACCCTGAAATAGAGAACAATGCAACAAGAATAACAATGTGCCTAAAGAAGCCACCAAACATTTTTTTTGGTGATTTACATCCTCTAAAGTATAATCACAAAATAATATAATGGCAATTAGTCTTCTAAAGTATAAATTCTCGCAAGAATTTCTATAAAACTACCACAAATTTGCTCTATGATACGGTATCCATCGGTAGAGCAGGAATTAGAGAAATAAGTAAATACATTAAAAAAATTCTAAAATGAGAAACAGAAAAAGTTTATAACAGAGATTTTACCTGATTGCTGGGTGCTTTGGAGGAAGAGCTAGTCCATTTGATAAGAGAGGAAAGGGTTATTTTTATTTATCAATGGCCCTGAATTTAGAAAAAGAAAGGAATTAACAAACACAAGTAATTTAACCTCTGCATACAACAAACAAGTAAAAATTCATCATGGACTTCAACAATCTCAGAGATTCTGACTTATGTACTGTTCAGCAAACAACCCCTCAACAGAAAATGGGAAAATTTACCTGCAGGTGCAGCGTGAGCTAGAAACTGCAAAACACGAGTGATAAAAACGATTAAGAAAATGAGAAAGAAAAGGGAAGAACTCATGCCTTTCTCACAAAACTAAAAAAAAAATAGTCGAAAATGTGTTTTTTTTTCCATTATGAAAAATTATTTTAAAAATGTTCGAAACGTATTTTGAATTTTTAAAAACGTGTGTTTGAAAATTGAGAAGAGAACGCGTTTTTACTATTTTGAAAAATCGAAAACAGAAAACGGCTTGAAAATGACAATGAGAACGGCACCTAAAGTAATCAAGACAAATTATTCATCGTGGGCAAAATATTCAAATATCTTGAGTTATAGAGACTTTAATTTAGATCGTCGAACCCTTCAAGTTTATTTCATTTTTTTCAAGTAATAAATGATTTGAGGTTGTTATAACAAGTTTCAAATGAACCAAACTCAAAAATATTCAACTGTTCAAATGTATCAATATCTCAATGTTAAACATTCAACTATGTAAATAATATATTAGTTTTTATGCTAAGTGTCAACATAAATATATTGAATATTCAAATTTATACAAAAAGGGGTATTGTAACACTTGAAGATTTTTTCCAAATGTATTATCGATATGCATGTTTGGGTGGGCAAGTGCGAGATGTGAATCCCAAATGAATACCAAACAATGTGATAAAATAGAAAAGTCAAGGCCTGCTAAACTAAATAATTATATAGAAATTCANAAAACCCCCAGCATTGGTTTCAAACCCACGTGTCTTTCATCTATTGGTTTAGGTGACGCAGTCCGCGAACGACTCTTCTTCATTTAAAGATAAAGAAAACCATTTGGGGTAATGTATCCTGAATAGATTCCGCCTTCAAGCAATCGATTTTTCAAGTTCGTACAATTCTCTCTCTGAATAATCTCTTCTTTTTCTTTTTCATTTTTTTCGGATATTTGCAGATCTGTGATATGAATTATATATTTGTTTTGTGGCGATTCGAGTTTTTGGCCTTTATAATTCTTTTGCTTGTTTTGCACATAATGAATTTAGAAAAAAAAAAAAATTAGAAACAGATCTTGATTGAAATCATAGATCTCCTGAGGTTATACATCGATGCTTCGTATTTGGTGAATTGTTTCAATGACCTGCAGTCGATTTCATGAATTCTGTTCATATGTAAATTTTTGCAGATGCGTTGGTAATTGATGCATTTGTATGATTAATAGATTGAAAATTCCTTTTTTTTTTCCTGTTACTGGTTTGATCTGTGTTAGTTTATGTGTCCTTTTTAGTTAATTGTTTGTGTAGTCTTCTGGTCAAACACTCGGATTACTAAAGCAATGAGATCCTTGTCATAATGTAGATCTGTTTTAAGATAATGTGGAAAATATTGAAAGTCCCCAATCTAAGGTGATCTAATTATGTTGCCAGTGTATACAAGTCAACCCAGAAGCATTATGAAGCATACTTTTGCACCTTCACTTGTGTAAATAAGTCTAAGGATATTCATTGAACTAGTGTTGTTAAATTATATATCTGAGGTACATTTGGTAGTGAATTTGAAATTTCATGTTTGAATTCACAACCACACATCAAGAGCTGGTATAAAAAATTTGGAAAATTATTTCTTTTTAATATGCATCAAATTCAGCGAACTAAGATGCAGTGAACATTATATGTTGTCCTTAGTCACTCTACCTGAGCACTTCTTTGTGTAATGTGATTGTGCAGGTCCTGTTGGGTTACTTTAGTAAAAAAGGATGGGAGGTGGATTTAGAGTGCTCCATCTGGTTCGACCTTTTCTTTCTTTCCTGCCCGAGGTTCAGAGTGCTGACAGGAAAATTCCATTTAGAGAGAAGGTCATCTACACTGTAATATCTCTTTTCATTTTCCTGGTTTGTAGTCAGCTGCCATTGTATGGAATACACTCCACAACAGGTGCGGATCCATTCTACTGGATGCGTGTAATTCTTGCCTCGAACAGGGGAACTGTTATGGAGCTTGGTATCACGCCTATAGTGACATCTGGACTAGTTATGCAACTTTTAGCGGGTTCAAAGATCATTGAAGTTGATAACAATGTCCGAGAGGATCGAGCCCTGTTGTAAGTAGAAAAAAGTCATATAATACTTATTTTATGTTTTGATCTTTATTATATTTTCATTGATATATAGGTATTGGGAAAG
This sequence comes from Fraxinus quadrangulata, assembly GCA_903798255.1. Classification (NCBI taxonomy): domain Eukaryota; kingdom Viridiplantae; phylum Streptophyta; class Magnoliopsida; order Lamiales; family Oleaceae; genus Fraxinus; species Fraxinus quadrangulata. Next base: position 72,419 of record CAIGRB010033744.1, on the reverse strand, counting down.
GTCTTTAGTTAACCACAATTTTTTCCTTTTAAGCTTTACATAGAAAGAGTAGGTTGATGCATAACTTTCAAGTTACCTCTTCAGATTTATGTGTGTGCTCTTGCCCATGTGGTGCTGAAGTATCTCAGAATGTTCAGGAAGCAGAAGTTTTACTTATTCTTTATGCTATGGCTATGTAGTTGTTTATTTGTTTTTATTGTCTCAATGATGACAATCCTTAATCAACCAGAAATGGAGCACAGAAGTTATTAGGCATCTTGATAGCAGTTGGTGAGGCAGTTGCATATGTTCTGTCAGGAATGTATGGAAGTGTTGGTCAACTTGGAGTTGGAAATGCAATCCTTATTATTCTTCAGCTCTGCTTTGCTGGCATCATTGTAATTTGTCTGGATGAACTTCTCCAGAAAGGATATGGTCTGGGGTCTGGAATTTCACTCTTCATAGCAACCAATATTTGGTAAGCTTTTAGTCATTTAATCTATTTTCTGCCCCTTGGTTTTGCATACAGAACAGATATTTATTTCTTAAACGTTTTCTTGATTGACAGCGAAAGCATCATTTGGAAAGCTTTTAGCCCAACCACTATCAACAGTGGACGTGGAGCCGAATTTGAAGGTGCTGTTATTGCGTTGTTCCATTTGTTGATAACTCGAACAGACAAAGTTCGTGCTCTGCGAGAGGCATTCTATAGGCAGAACCTTCCAAATGTTACAAACTTGCTTGCTACCGTCTTAGTCTTCCTCATTGTCATCTACTTTCAAGGGTTCCGTGTGGTTTTGCCTGTGAGGTCGAAGAATGCTCGTGGGCAACAGGGTTCATATCCAATTAAGTTGTTTTACACTTCCAATATGCCCATTATTTTGCAGTCTGCACTTGTATCCAATCTTTACTTTATTTCCCAGGTACTAACATTTTTGTTAACAAGTACAAGTTAAAGTGATCTACAGATATCTAGACAATCTAATCTCAATTGTACCTACATATACAGTTGCTGTATAGGAGATACGGTGGAAATTTTTTGGTGAACCTCTTGGGGAAATGGAAGGAATCTGAATATTCTGGCCAGTCTGTCCCTGTTGGTGGTCTTGCTTATTACATAACTGCACCATCAAGGTAATTAAGAATCTTCCCTTATCTCTGTCCTTGCAGCTGCTGGTTTTCACTGCACTTCTTTTGTGCGCTTATGTTGATGGGCTTAACTTTTATTTTTGCTGTGGACCACACTCACTCTTCGGTAATGATTACTTCTGTTTCTCAGCTTGTCAGATATATTGGCCAATCCGTTCCATGGACTATTTTATATCGTATTTATGCTGTCTGCATGTGCTTTGTTCTCAAAAACGTGGATTGAGGTCTCAGGATCCTCAGCTAGAGATGTGGCTAAGCAGCTAAAGGTATGATTAATGTGCAATTTCAAAATTTTCCTCGATATTATGTTCATCCATGAATTTTTATCATCATCCATGATTAATGTGTTACATGAAAAAAAAAATACAATTTTTATCATCAATTCGACATATACATGAAACTATATATCTTTACTCTTCACGTGAGTTGCATAACATTTCTCAGGGAAAATGGAATTAGATGATGCATCTGTACTTTAATCTTATTATTGGAGAGAAAAGGTAATTAATTGGACAAAACTAATCTGAATTTCCATGAACTCTTCAGGAACAACAAATGGTGATGCCTGGACATCGGGAATCAAATCTACAGAAGGAGCTGAATCGCTATATACCTACTGCAGCTGCCTTTGGTGGCATGTGCATTGGTGCACTAACTGTGTTGGCCGATCTCATGGGGGCAATTGGTTCAGGGACCGGGATTCTGCTTGCCGTCACTATCATATATCAGTATTTTGAGACATTTGAGAAGGAGAAGACCAGCGAGCTTGGTTTCTTTGGTTTCTAAAGGACTGTTTCACTGAGCTACTCTTAACCCATATTTCCTTTCTTGGCGAGCTTAGAGGTTGGGTAGATGTTACCTTAACACAACCATAGGTTCCAAAACTGAGAATTTAGATTAGTTTGTTGTTAAGGTACGTGTATTTTGGAAAATTCGTACACTGGAGTTTTCAGCAGTTTTTGTTTGATGATTATATGAAATAGCTTATGGAGAAGCTCACTGTGTTTCAACAGCAAATTCGATATGCACTGGCATGTACCTTTTGTTGCTGTTTAATTACACTAATTTTTATAAATTTTACTTCAATGAATAATGTGTTGCTCACATTTACTGTTCTTGGATGTGCGATTTTATGTTCTAAATAGCGTTGGCTTGCTTGTTTGATCAGAAAATTGGACGGAAACCATCCACTGAGGTTATTGATGCAAGGAAAGTGAAAAGTTGTGAATCGACTCAATTATGTTGTATGATTTAGTCCCTCTTTCTTTTGTTAAAACCTTGTCATGTGAGTCCTTTCTTTCCTAGTGCCAGTCCAGTACATCGCCTAGCGATGGTCCTTGTTGGTGATGGGCACGTAAGAATCATCACTGGCAATTGTCCCAAGCTGTCTCAATACTCGCAAAGAAGGGTAGAGTCAAATCCTTGTTCTCCCTCGAATGTGAAAAATTAGAACTCCGAGGAGAATAGTTACAAAAGGAATTGAAAAAAGGATAAAGAATGTGAAAAGATGTCACTAAAATTTACTTTGAATGTGAAAAGTCATTTATGTATACACTTATCTGACACGTGACGGGAGATCCATCAATGATGGATAGAAACTTGTTGCGAGATCCGACCCCTTAGAGGGACATGTGGCAAACATTTGGGATTTGTCTCGAGTGGACCATGTGAGATTGAGATTCTCCCAAGTTTCGTCAAGTCACATCGGATTCGCTTGCTAAGAAACTTTCAAAGGAGATACGAGTTCCATATTGATCTAATGATCGAGCTTGGACAAAGGTGCTCGAGCTTGATCACGTAATCAATTTTAGGGAGGTCTGACCAAGATCATGCGATCAAGCTCGAGTAGCAATGCTTGAGCTCGACCAAAAGGCCTTGATCGAGAAAGGGATACATCAAGCTCGGCCAAAGTGGTCAAGCTCGTGGATGGGTTGCTCGATCTCAACCACTTTCAGAGTGGGGATGGTCAAGCTCTCAAAAAGGTCTCTTGAGTTTGGCCATGGTTGCGCAAGCTCAACTTGCTCGGTTTCGACCTTTCGATTTATTAGTAACATGGGCTTGTGAAATCGAAGCGATCTCATCTCGATCATTAATTATCAGGATTCATTAATATTAGTTCAAAACTTATGTATCATCACAACTCCCTGCTCTCTAAGTTGAGGATGTGTAGGTACATCTATATTCTAGGATTCCTGCATGGTACAACCCACCCTCAACTAGCCAGTAAAAGCTGCCAAGCCAAGATACTGAATCTTGAGAACATCAATCAATCAGGGTCAAAAGGCATATTTACTTCAAATTTTTCTGCAATGGATAAGGAGGTGAAAAGCTATGTAGTTGGTTAATGGAGAATCCTTTTGACATTCTCAATGTCCCAATCAATCAAGAGTGGAAGGGATAGAGGGAGTATCAAGTAAACTTAATCAATTTAAATTAATTTATGTTAAAAAGATTCTAAAATGCTAAATGAGGGTTTTATGTGCATTTTGAAAGTCAATATAGGATATTTAGTACTACATATTAAACATGGTTGTTACGAATGAAATTCAAATATATGAGTTTGCTATATTTGCAACAATTTAAACTTTTAAATGAGATGATTTAATATAATATACAACAAAATATTCAGATGTCAAATTTCACCATCACTTATTCATATATCAACACTCGAGAGTATATATTAGAACAAAACTTGACTAGCTTCAATTCGTAAGTTAAAAACTTTTGAATGAGATGGCTAAATAATACAAATGTACATAGAAATGCCATGCACGAGTGCTTTTCAAGTCACTTTTCCTTGAAATTTAATATACTAAGCTAAAAATGTTTCAATAATTTATTTGCCTAATATCACTTATCTTCGAGTTAAAAAGAGGGAAAAGAATGAAAAAAAAAATGTTTTGCTACTGCTTAAAGTAAAAATAAAAATTGGCAATTACTTATAACGTGTCAAACGTAGATATTTCTTATAATTAAACGTGGATATCTCATATATTTATAATAAAATTATTTTTTAAAATAAATTTAAGGTCGACTCTTTAAATCTTCTTTCCATTGAAGATTAATATCTCGCCTTAAAGAAAAAAAAAACAAAAGATTTGGTTCAACAGTCGAAAAATTCATTGAATTTATTCAACAATCAATCATTTTTGAATTATTAAATATTATTGGATCATAAATAGGAACTATCCTGTCAATTTTTATCTTATTGGGGCCCATTTAGAGTGAAAAGTTGATTTTTTTTTTTTTTTCTCCTTTCCTTAGATATTACATATAGCTTTCTTGTGGTCTGTAATTGACCAAGTTTTGTTATTAAACATTAATTGCACTTTCCAATACGTGAGATGTTGTGATAATGACTAATAACAACAATGAAGACATGACATTATGACTTTTGGGGTAAAGAAAATATGCTTTATTCAGATTTGAGATCGATTACTTTAATTTTTTATAGATAATGTTAAAATTGTACACGAATAACTTATTATGTATACAATTTTTTTTAAAAAATTATACAAGTATGAAAATAAAATATTGTGATAAATATAGTAAAATTAAATATCACTTACTTAGTTACATGTAATTTCGATATATTTATATTGAATTCGATAATTAACATCTTCCCAGCACATCACGCACGTTAACACTTCCAAAATATCTTCTTTTAGTCGACTTCTAATCTCAGAGAGAACCATTTTTCCTACACTAAAAGCAAACTCCGAATCTACAGTGCTAACCGGAGGTGTTAATAGATATTTTGTCATTGTAGATACTACTGGTCATCGACGTTCATAATTTCATTAGAATTCAATTACACCTTCTTAATTTTTCCTAATTTCTTTGTTTTTAGGTAAAGTATGATTAAAATAATCAATTAATTCAGATGACAAAGTATTTGGACTACTACTCAAAGTTTGAGTACATCAGTGGAAGACAAACTACTACTATTACTAGAGGAACCAAATGCATATGTGTTTGAATCATATCTATAGGAGTTCGTGCTTTCGAATAAATCTAAAACTGTAACGTCGTCATCTGTTATATTATTGGGAAGAGTAGTTATAGGTACACGAGTAATGTGTGTACCAATTCGTGAAGCATATAATTCATACATTTCATGTAATATTTGTTCCAAATTCCTATAAATAATAGGTTCATGCTAAAGGAAATAACATAAGTAATTCTTCCCAATATTTTTTAAATTTTAATTCCATCGAATGTATAACTGCATGAAAATCGAGGTCATTTTGAAATCTCTTAAAAGTTTTAACAATTATATAAAGACGTTCAAGAGTCATATAATTAGTGGAATAATAAATACTAGACAATATATTCGTAGAATCATAAAAACTCGTCAAAATTTTTTTAATTTTAAAAACTATATTCCGATCAGATTCATTCAAGATAGCATCGTCTTCATTTCTAACATGTCATTGTTATAAAATTCAGTAATTAAATATTCAAAATATTAACGTGATTTTAATAATAAGTAAGTTGAGTTCCATCTATGCCATACGTCAATAATAAATGTTTTTGTATGTGTCATCCCAACTGCTTTACAAAATTTTTCAAATACTTGTTTTCTACTAGGTGTAATCGTGATATATATAAATGCATTCTTAATTCGGTTAATTTCATATTTAACATGTTTTAAACCGTCTTGTACTATTAAATTAAAAATATGACATACACATCGAATATAAAATAAATATTCATCGAAATCGGGTTGAAGTGCTCTATGTAATTTATCGATAACGACTTTATTTACATTAACGTTGTCGAACGTAAAAGAACGAATTTCACTCTCGCATTTATATTCTATAATAATACTTATAATAGCATCAACTATAGTTTGGGCGTTGTGCGGGTACTCAATAATTTTAAAAGCAATAATTTTTTATGCATGACCCAAAGTGGGTCTATATAGTGTGCAGTTGCAACTATATAACCTCTCTTATTAATCCATTCCCACATATCCGAAGTTAAAGATATCACACCTCCGTATTTTTCCAAATCCGCAATCAATAATTTCTTTGTAGAATGAAAATATTCAATTGTATCATAACGAAGAGTATTTCGATTTACGCCAATATACCTCGGTTGAAGATATTGTTTGACTTAGTTTACGAAATGTTAGTTGTCCGCTTTTGCTAGTGGTAACTCCACCGCGGCAACGAACTTCATCATTCCAGTTCAAGCTTCCTCCTCCGAATATATCCATGTAGAAAGTGGCGTAGTAGTAGCACCGGCGCATGTAGTATCAAACTGTAGTTGCGTTTGACCAGCTGGAAGAAGCCCATGTTTGGCCGTACAGTTTTTGTAGTGACGATTGAGGTGGGTAGTTCCAATATTTACATACTACTTTGATTTTTGGAACTCCTTCGAGTATACGACCAGTTTGAACCAATTTAAAATGGTTCCAACATTTTGCATGTTTCTTCCACTGTTTTCCCTCTTGTATCGAAAATATTTAATGTAGATTATTCACCTCGTTTCAAATCAATTGGAACACTATGATCAACATCAAAGTCATCCAAATTAATTGGATGACCACCTTTATGAACGTCGAAAGCTTGAATGTTTTCTGAAATGGGTAATTTATTTAGATCGACGAATTCATTCTCAAATTTATTTTGGACAGGTGTTTCGTCTTCCATACCGAACAAGTTTTCAATAAACGATCGTGAATCCATTTGTGAATAATAGAATTTGAATGTTGAAGTTGAACACTTGAAGTAGAAATGTAGAATTGAGAAGTGAATGAAAATTGTGTAGTAGTGTATAAAATGAATTGTAAAATCAAGATAATAATGTAAAAAAATTTCAAAGGGAATTGTAGATTGAATGGATATATTGTTGATATTGATTCGTAAATTGTAAAGAGTAGAGTAGAGAATGAGAAATAATTGATATTGATAATAAGTTTGATGGAAAAATAATGTTATAATATGTGGGTATTTATATGAGAATAAAATTAGAAAAATGGAAAAATAAAATAAAAAAAAGTAATAAAGGCCGAAACGGTCACTAAAATTTCAATGACCGTTTGGTTACAAAAATTTTTTTTATACACGAGCCACGAGTCGATCGGCTTATGGCTCGTGTATTGACGAGCCCACGAGCTCGTCAAATGAGCAGCTCAAGCGGCTCGTCTTTTGGACGAGCCTAGCAGGCTGGCTCGTCTAGCAAGTCGGCCTGCTCGGCTCGTGCTCGGGCTCATTTTTGACGAATTGAACGGTCGAGTCAACGAGCCATTTTGCTCAATTGCCACCTCTACCTTAACGTGTATTTCTTCTATTTTTGTGGATTATTCTTTAATTATATCTTCTTTGTTTATTTATCATTGTCTTGAACGTCAGAATAGTTCGACAAAAGTTGTACACTCTTTCAAAAATCATCCAAGCAATCGAAAAATATACTCTAAATTCTCAAATGCAGCTATGCTCTGTGGGTCCCCGCCAAACCCAAAACCACACACACACACACATGAAAAAAGAACTGACACATCTGTCTTCCGCATCTCCATCATCCACCTGTTAACCCGCGTCTTTCAGACCAACTTGTGAACTTACACAATTACCCTCCAAGAATTACAAATTTCCTATCGCACAACGTTAAAGTTCCACAAAAATATAAGATAATTATGTCCAAAATCACAAAAAAAATTAATATGTCCCCACACTGATGTTGTTGTTGTGTATTAATTAATTCCAATGACACTGCTGTCCGGCATTTTCTCTATACCTGTCTGATGTCCTCTCTTTTGAAGTTCTGATTTTCTCTCAAAAAAATAAAAATCAGAGAACCGTCCATCTTTTGATCTCGCCACAAAATCCCTTTGGCTAATTTTCTTGATTTCCTTTGTTTAAAACCTCCATTGAAGAGTTCATCAGTAAAAAATCCAGTTCAAAATCAAGACTTTTAATTTCGAACACAAGGAAGTTCCTTTCTAAGGTACGTGTTTGAGGTTCGGACTTTGGAGAGAGAGAGAGAGAGAGAAAATATCATTCTTCTAAAAGTCCCAAGAAACTCATATCTATTTTATGCGTTTATTTATTCAATTTTTTTCCACTATTAGATTCCAACTTTCCCTAAAAAACCATTAGAAACATTTTTTAAGTGATTCTGACACCATGTAAAGATTGGATTTTTCTTAACTAAAGTTCTGTTTTTGGCACAAAAACACACTCGTATACGTGTATTCATATTTGTGTATATGATGAAGCTATGGTTTCTGGTTTTTTTTATTACAGAGTTACAGTGTGCGATTATGGTGGGATTCACGTTGCTCTGAAAAGAAGCTTAAGCTCTGCGACTTTTCTGGGTTTTTGGAAGGTAACTGTAATTTTTCTTGGTAGTAAAACTCAAAGGTGATTTCTTGTCAAATGTTGATGTTGGTGACATTGAATCTTTGTCTGTATATCAATTTTTTATCACCTGTGGAACTCCCCACCATTGTTAACGTGCGACCTTATTATTTTTTGTGCCATGTGAGGACCGTGTGTCCAAGAATGTATTGATGTTATTGTCATGTGAGTGAATGTGGGGTCCACGACATAATTTCTTGTGTTTTCGCCCGTTGATTATATTGTATATTGAGTAGATAATTGTGTGCCCTTGATGTGAAAACAAGATCATGAATCATGAGATGTGTTTTTATTTTTCTCTAGTGTTCCAATTGAGAACTCCTATCAGTTCTTCCATAGGAATAATTGAGGACACATAAATGACCATTTAAATTTGTGGGACGGAGTTGGATGCACGGTTTGTTTTACGTCAATGTTTTGAACATATCTTCGTTTGACAATTGTGCTTTTACTCATTGATGATACGTGCATACGATTACTAAAGAGTTAGTGTAGTGTCTTAATTGCATCAGTGAGTTGTGGGTTACACTTGTGTTTGCATGACACCTACATGGTTGTCATTTGCACGGCTGCTAAACCGTTACATTGATGTAATCTCACTTGTTGGCAATAAAAGGTAGTCGTTGAATGCTTATTCGGGTTCTTGTTTAACTGTAGGATTTCATATTTGAGCATTGAACCTTGTAGGATATTTTAATATGTGTTGATATCTGCGATGTGATCAATTTGTACTCAAGATGTGCGCGCTGATTAGGCTGTTGCATAAATAAAGTTCTGAACAACTACGCGTATAATTTGCCGCCCCCTTACCTATTTAACAGGATCCAGTCAAATATTTTTTATACTGATATGGCTTCATATTGCTAGCTCCAGCTGTCTACGAGACAAATAAAGAAACTAGTAGTCTAATTCTCTCAGGTAGTTATTGGAATCATCCACAGACCATTATAATGTATTTGATATTTTATGAAGTTTGTTCCCATGGGAGTTAACTTTTAGTGTTATATGGCCAACTTGCTTGTAATAGAATATTCAGAAACAGTAACCATACTTTTAAAAAGTTATTTTTTCTCCAATTAAACAGTTCTCGACTTTATTCATGTCCTTCACTCAAGCACCGATGGTGTAATGAGTCATCTTTTTCCAGATTACACGGCATTAGACGCATGCCAGGTGGAATTTCCGTTATCTCAAGCTTCAAAGGCAAAACAAAAAGTTTTTCCATATACCTTTAATGTCTCTTCAATCTAAGTGTAAAAGTTTTTGCTTTTTCTTTTTATCGAGACATGCTTATTGATCATTATACTTAACTTTCGTGTTCATTATCATCATTATCGTAAATATTATGTTCTTCTCTAACTGTTCAGAAGTATTGCTGTTGTTACCTGAACGTTTGAATCACCATTTGTTACTGAGCAACCTCATCATTTATGATTTTCTTGCTTTTCAGATGGTTTCAGTCGAGCGATCTGCAGTTACCCCTAGTAAAAGTAGGTGGGCTCGCACTTTCTCTAAGATTTTGCACATTGGAGATGTGACAGCGAAAGGTTCAGATGATCGAATTGAAAAGACTATATCCGAAGAGAAGATAATTAATGATCCGATTAAGAATACCCAACTTCCCTCAGACATTGAAGACAAGGAGATTCGAGATGGGGCAGTTTTGGAAGCTTTTCTTTCCAAACTGTTTGCTAGCATCTCTACTTTTAAAGCCGCATATGCCCAGTTGCAGTTTGCGGAGTCTCCTTATGATGCTGATGGGATTCAATCTGCAGATCAGATTATAGTTTTAGAGCTAATGAATTTGTCCGAACTGAAGCAGTGTTACTTAAAGAATCAATTGAATGAGACGTCTCCAGAGGCTACTCAGATTTTGGCTGAAATTCAAGAGCAGAACAGTCTACTGAGAACTTACGAAATTATGAGTAAGAAATGGGATTATCAGCTTAAACTTAAAGACTCTGAAATAACCTTTCTTAAAGAGAAATTGGCAGAAGCGAACAGAGATAATAAGTCACTCGAGAAGAGATTAAATTCAAGTGGACAGTTAGCCGTGCCTGACAATATTCATTTATCTGCGTTAAGCCCCAGCCATTTTGTAGCATATCTTGGGCTGTCAATAAAATCAGTTCGGAGTTTTGTGCGATTGCTAATTAGTGAGATGGAATCTGCAGGGTGGGATTTGGATGCTGCAGCCAGTTCGATTGAACCAGGTGTTTTTTTCTGGAAGCCAAACCACAAATGTTTTGCTTTTGAATCCTTTGTTTGCAAAGAAATGTTTGATGGTTTTAATTACCCAAATTTCTCAACCGAACACGAGTCCTTGCTTGAGCAAAAAAAACGACAGCAGCTATTCTTTGATGAATTCATGGAGTTGAAATCTGTTAGACCAGTTGATTACTTAGCCTGGAAGCCTAAATCTACATTTGCAACGTTTTGTCGCACTAAATACTTGCGACTTATTCACCCAAAGATGGAAGCATCTCTTTCTGGCAATTTGGATCGGTGGAAATCAGTGAATTCAGGCGAATACCCGGAAGTCCCCTTCTTCCTGTCATTTGCCGAGATGGCAAAGCGCATATGGCTCCTACACTGCCTGGCATTGTCGTTTGATCCCAAAGTCTCAATCTTTCAAGTGACCAAGAAGAGTCGTTTTTCGGAAGTTTATATGCAGAGCTTAAGCGATGAGGCTTTCTTGTCATCGGATAGCACACTCGAAAACAACCCTCGTGTGGCTTTCGCAGTGGTTCCAGGATTCAGGATCGGGAAGACTGTTATTCAATGTCAGGTGTATCTTCACTGATCATGAATTCCAAACAGCTCTCAATTCTAGTTGGAAATACGTCAAGGTAAATTAGGCAATACTGGATACCATGAAAGAAGAAGAAAACGTTAGAATCTTGTTCATTGTACTTTGCAGTCGTGTCGATTACTGTGTACCAAACATTCTCTAATTATGCATGTTTGGTAAAAAAAAAAAGTATTAGATGGTAGAATAAACAAAATTTTAACTTCTTTTTCTTATTTAATATATTCTCGCATGTCGAATTTACCTTGTAACATGCCATAAATGCGATAATTAGGCTTAACATCTGATCCGACAACATCATGGATTGAAATATTTCCCTCAATCATTCATGAAGAATGATAGCCATAACTTGCCTGGTCTGAAGGAAGGTGGGCCTATGTGGCCCTGGTATTGTAGCATAGGCGCATAGCCCTTTTATATTAGTAGTTGTTTTTACGTGCCTGCTATACTATAAAGAAGAATTTTTTATTTTTTTTTCATAACTATTTACATGTATTCTGCACAAATAAGTTGAAATCTAGAGTTGATCTGTCATTCAACTCTTGTTTGGTCATCATTATTTTCAAAATATATTTTTTTATCTTTTTCGACCACACATTCTTCAATAAGATAATATTACGCGCAAATTAAAAAAATTTCCGTATATTTTTAACCACAAATTCTCATCAAAGTATTATTTGAAAATGTATTTTCGGGAAATAAAAAATGGGGCTCAAACAGGTGCTTCGATGAGGAGGATATTCTTGGGTTTGATGTCGAGATGAATAATGGTGGGATTGCAATACACATGAAGATAGTCTAGTCCCTTTGCTATCCCAACAGTGATCTTGACTCTTTTCCCAGTTAAGAGTTTGTGCTTTGATACTCATAAACCAGAAGCCTATTCGATCTTTTAGCACGGTATCCATATCCGTTAGTGTAAGTAGAAGTAGGGGTTGAAATTGACGTTGAAACAGACTTGATAGAGAGGACTGCATATTTGGGTGTTAAATGGGGCAAGTCAAGCGTGAATCGGCTCGCTCAATCAAAGCGTTGCTCGATGCGCGCTCGAGCTCTCCTCTACTAAAGAAACGTAAACTGAAATAGAATGATTCATATAGTTTTACTTTGATTAACATACAGGGATTTATACTTGAGAAGAATAATATATATTTTACAAAATTGTCAAGAATGTGTAGATAAGGTAACTCCTTTGAAGTTTTAGGGGAGAAAAATCAAGAACGAGACGCCTAATAAGTCGTCTCATGGCAGTTCCATATAGAGATTCAATTACCAATACCAGGACTAGGAACAGATCCTAAACTGCGATCGACATGCCCAAGCTGGACCCCAAAGAGTTTTCCACCAGTAACCACAACATTAACTCTTTCACTTGGGGAAGAAGGTGGAATAGTGCCCTTAGGAAGGGTATTCATTACTAAACTTTCCTCCAAAGTAGATATCTTATCCTCGGCAAACATTCGTGCTTCCAAAGATTGCGCGAAACAAATCAGTACGACAATTAGAATAAGCGAAAGTCCTGTATAACGTGCCATGTCGAGCTCGATCGGATTCAAATTAGTGAAAAGCTTGAAGAATGTAATGAAGTTGTGGAATGCCTATGATGTTGAGGATTTGCATGCTTATATATAGATATAGTTGGCTGGCTAGGTCAAAGAGTTGAAATCGAAGAAAGAATATTTTTACAAGTATAATTTTGTGATGCCTCTTGGAAAAGTTGAGTAGGTATAGATGAACTAAGCCGCCTGCAATTTCAATGTGTCCTTCAATTACTTAGACTTGTGTTCATTTCACTTGGATGAACCTTGGAAGTGATGGCAACGTCAATGGGGTCCCAAATCCACGAGGGCACTTATCATCTACAGTGACTTATAGTTTGTACGCAAACTCGACCACATAATTGAGTCGCTTTTAGCATAAGGACCTGTGATAGGGTCATCAAACTCATCTGTGATGTATCCTCATACGTTATTACATATAATCCTTAATAGTTAGGGACTGTTCTCTCCGTAATTCAGTTTTTAATTTTGAGTTTTGAATTCATTTCGGATTTAATACTTTGAGTGTCCATTTTGAGATTGTTGAAAATACATTCTTTTTGTCATTTTGAAAAATTGTTTTCAAAAATTAAAAAATGAAGTTTTGGCTTGGTTTTAACTGAAAACAGCCAAAACGACTTTTTTTGACGTTTTCCATTTTCTTTGTAAATTTTAAACTTGCTTTTGAAAATTCGTTTTTTGAAAATAGATAAGTAAACACATTTTCAATATTTTCGAAAACTGAAAATAGCCTGAAAACAGCAAATAGAATAAGCCCTTAAACTACCAGATTGGCTATGAACAATTAATTTATCTAGAAGGGTTCCAAAAATTATGATATGTGATGGAAATAATATTTAGATCATAATAAAGTGTATGAACAAAACAAAGTTTCTAGATTATGAAAATATAATTTAATTTATGCAATAAAAAACAAAAATGGAAATAGATTGATGACTTTCTTCATGCGCAAGACTTGGAAGACATGACAATCAAAAAAGACAAAAGGTAGGCACAAATAACAAGTCAATAGTTAGTTACTCTAGAAAACATAATTCGGTTGACATTCCAATATTAATAAAAATATTACAATATTTAAGGGCTCAAATTGAATTGACAATACTTTTGAAAAGTTAAATTATTTTCGTGACTATGGTTAGAAAATTTTCTGAAAGAAATTTATCCGACTAGAAGAATTTTTAAAAGAAGTTTAATGTAATTTTTTCATAAAACTCTTGTACAAGAATCACAAATAAAAATGAAAGTTCTGCCAAATGGCTCCAAGTGCATGTATGGAAGTGATTTTTCGGAAAGTGATTTTTTTGGAGAATGATTGATTAAAAATTGGAGAAAAATTATAGGGAAACGTTAAAAATAATTTTTTGAAGAGAATATATGATTAAAAATAATTCACTCGATGCTTCGGAAACAAAAGGGGTTTTAAGGAGGCTTGTCCTCGTCAAATTAAGATCACATTAGATGTAATAAAATAAACTTGGGACTGCAGAACTAAGATTTTATTCTTAGTTGAAGAAAAAAATGGATCTTGTCAAAGAGCACCTTTGTCTTTATTAAGAAGAAACATAATTTGAAGGCTAATTGCCTTCAGTAAGTTAGAGATCTGAATAAACTTACGTCTCAACTTTCAATGCGTAATGATATAGTCAAAATATGCCAAGGGTTTATGCTCGAACACTTACCTGACTCCACCTTCTAGAGACACTTACCTTCAGCCTCGGGCAGGCCCATAATACTCGAGCATACACACCAGAATGCTCGAGCATGTGCACTGTGGCTTTTATGCAATTTGACGATAACAGTCCTCGAGCATGATGTTCTCGGGCAATCGAACTTCCAAAATGATAACAATCCTCGAGCATGATGAGCCACTGGTATTATCCTTGCGAAATCCTAAGGCTAAACTAATTCAACAAACGACTCTAGCCTAACCAAATCACTGCATTCAAGGAATCCTATGTTCAGAAGGAGTTCTAGTCTTAATCAGACACTTACCCCGATAAACACTCCTTGAAATAAGGATGACAAATCCCACTAGGAGTGAAATACTACCCGACACTATAAACATAGGGCATGAAACCATTCTTCAGGTACGTTTTTATACATAATTTTTCAGCACATATATTTTCTTAAACTCTCTCTCCGACTCAAGTATTGGAAGGGCGACGAATACACACCTCGACGCCTTTGTTTCAGGTACCGAAAGATCTCGTCTGTGTTCATTCTCAATCGTCAAGCTCGAAAATCACACATGTGCGATTTTTGGTAGCATCACGTAATATTTAAAGAAAATATCTTTCTAGATTTTGAGGAAAATATGATTATTTGATCAAAAGTAAGAAAACGTTTCCCATTAAAAAATATATCAATTAAACAGTACAAAAGAAAAAATTTAGATGGAAAAAACATATTTTTCATGAAAAATATTGACAATCAAACGCACTGTTAATGATTTTGTTTTCAAAATCTTAGGGGTCGTTCTCTTTGTATTTCAGTTTTCAGTTTTGAATTTTGAATTCGTTTTATGTTTTATGTGTCTGTTTTGAAATTGTTGAAAATGCATTTTTCTTGTCATTTTGGAAAATAGTTCCTGAAAACACAACTTTAGAAAACGCTTTTACTTTGAAATTTTGATAAATTTTTTTAATCGTATTTTATTCAAGAAATATGGTTATTCAATAAATTTTAATAGTTTAATGTTAATATAGTTGAAAATAACATATAAATTTTGAATTAGAAC
>CAIGRB010033744.1:0-56219 GCA_903798255.1 Fraxinus quadrangulata | reverse complement strand
CTCCACTGCCTACCATCGCCACCACCAGTCACCACAGCAATTTCTCCCTCAACACAATCGAGATCAATGGGTCGAAATCAATGGGGCGTCACCAATCAACACAATCGAAATCGAAAAAACAAAAAAACCCCAAAATTTCAGATCGAAAATAGAGAGAACTTCACTTTGCCATCGCAAACGACGCCGTCACCAATGGGTCGTCGAGTTGAAGAGAGAGGAGGCAGAGACGGGCCAAACCACAGCAGTGTCGCGACGCCTGTGTTCACGGAAGAGTCGCCTCCCCACGCCGACTCCGGTACTGGCGCATCTCTTTCGTAGGCATCGACAAGAGAGAATCGGCGTCCAGAGATAAGGAAGATAGGGGATGGATTGGAAGAAGAGGGAAAAAATCGAAATGCTGAGAGTGCAGGTGTTATTGTTCCAAAATAGCCATTTTTCGTCTTTTTCAGATTTCCCTGTTTTTGCTTGAAAACATCCAAAACGTGAAAAAGTCGTTTTGGTGTTTTGTGTACAATTTTTTTTTCAGTTTTCAAAAACGCGTTTTCAAAAATAGATAAGAAAACGCGTTTCCTCTGTTTTGAAAAATCGAAAACAGAAAACGATCATAAAATAACAAAGATAACGACCCCTTAATTTTTTAAACATGAAAGAAGGCTATGTGATAGTGTTATTTTCTCTCTATTGTTTGAAGAATATTGCACAATTAATCTCCAAGCATTTCAACTCAAAATTGGAGTTCATGAGACAAGCAAAAAGTTGTCAATTTCATAATTCTTTCTTGAACAATGCTATGTGTACAGTTATTAGTGGGGTGTAATCAAAAACGCGTTTTCAAAAATAGATAAGAAAACGCGTTTCCTCTGTTTTGAAAAATCGAAAACAGAAAACGATCATAAAATAACAAAGAGAACGACCTCTTAATTTTTTAAACATGAAAGAAGGCTATGTGATAGTGTAATTTTCTCTCTATTGTTTGAAGAATATTCCACAATTAATCTCCAAGCATTTCAACTCAAAATTGGAGTTCATGAGACAAGCAAAAAGTTGTCAGTTTCATAATTCTTTCTTGAACAATGCTATGTGTATAGTCATTAGAGGGGTGTAAATTCACACCCCAACTGTACAAGTGGGTTTTCCCTTCTTTCTTGCCGCCCCCTATTCACTTCATTTTAGATGTTGATCGTTAGCGGCCACAGCAAACCAAAAAGGAGACTTCTGAATTAACCACTTTGTAGGCTTTAGAATTTGGATCCTCTTTTGCCCCTATTTTCTAAAATTCATAATTTCTTCGAACTTATTTTCAACCACACATTCACAACTTTTATAAACTTTTCAACGAGACCATGAGACCAAAATTTTTATGAACTTATCAACGACACATTTTATCAACTTTTATAAAAATTTACTAAAAATCTGATTTCTTTTTATAACTTAGGTATCCGAGTTTCGCTCACTAATCTCAAGGAGTGACTGCCTTTCCCCTTGGTTCGCCACTCGAGTAAATCGGATACGGTTACAACTTATACACACTTGAGCCGGACATTCGAGAAGTGTTTCTCCTTCGTGTGAACCTCCCTTTAAGTCATGCGGACGAGACCTCGGAGAGAAGATAGAGCATTTTAGCTAAACCGAAATGGGGCGAAACATACACAAAAACACGTAGAACTGATTTTTGGTGAAGTTGAGCAAGAACACATTCCATAAGTTAATAATTTGAATGTCCATTGGTACCAAGTAGGATGATTATTCAAATTCTACATATTAAATGGACATTTATGAGCAGCTGCATCTTTGTGGTGTTAGCCTGGCCTTTAAGCAAACCTGCAAAAGCTCAGTTGGATCATATAGTAAATTTCTACATCTTCTGCCCTCTGTGATTCATCAACATTGAGAATCATCAACATTGAGAATTCCAATCCCATAAAACTGAACCAATTCTCCAGGAGGAGCATGTCCTTTAAAAGGACCTTCAAAGTAACCCCAATGCCTGAACTTAATAGAACTGACTGGTGGACCTGAATAAACACAGATAACCACAAAGGAAGTACCATTCGAAAAACATCATGGGAAGATTCGAAACTATCGCTATCTGCTTTGTAATATTTGAATTCTTATGGCATCGAACTCTTTAACAATGCATTGTTAACTCCCCAGTTTCAGTGTCTCTCCTGCTGATAACCCTTCTCTTCCTGTATAAATTGTATTATCCAAACAAAAGATTTTATTATAAGAAGTCGATTAGGGCGTCGATACAATTTTCAAGTTGACTCGCTGGTTTAATTCAAAGGATATCTTTGATGATGATGAAATAAATATTTTGTTAACGTTTGGAGTAACAAAGTGTTACTTTTGTGGTATAACATGTTAAAGGACAAACATATTCTATAAGATATTTTCAAATTTTAAGATAAGAAAATACGTAAGGTACTACTAAATAGGAATGACAACAAGCGGAGTAGAAGCACTCGTATAGTAATCTATCATTGTAGAGACGTCTCTCTATTTTCCAAAATTAGAGAAACGTCCTTTATAGGAAAAAATAATTGCGTATTTGACGTTCAACCATTTAATGCTAGATTTGAAACTATCTATCTACTTTTTAGTCATTTTTTTACTTAAAAGAATAATATTTTATTGTCTTCTTTTTTTGCACAAAGCCTACATCTAAACATTATTCATCAAAACTAAACTTTGTAGTCTTTCTTTTGAGAATAAAAAAGAACCTTTTTCAGTCTCTTTTTAGCATTTTTAGTATTATGATAATAGTTAGTTTAAATTTCTAAACTTAAAATAGTTTAAATTAGGATAAATATTAATTATTGAACAATTAATTGTGCTTATTGTTAATTATTTGCAAACTAACAAGTTTTTCTCAATCATATTTTCAAAACATAAATAAACTTTTTTTCAAGCAATAATTTATATTTCATAGAACATTATTATACAAATTTAAAGATATTACTCTTAATTGAAAGCAATGATCTTATTAAAGTTAAAAGTGAGAAGAAATGATAAATGCAAAAAGGAGAAACAAATATTTAAAATGTCATGTGATAATAGTTTCAATAATATTAGAAGTACAAATGGAAAAATAGGAAATATAAATCCTTAATCGTTAAATCTCAAAAAGTCATTAAAAGTCTCAAATGAATACACCCTCCTAAATCGTATGTTCCTCAATTTAAAGTGTGCTAAAAGAATTTTTAGACAAAAATAGTCGTAAGGGATAACACTATACTAATTAATTAAACGCAAAGAATGCAATAAAAAAATAGTTCCATGAATAAAAATCGAGAACTTTAATGCAATTAAAATGTGACAATACAACTCCCCAAACTTATAAGCGAACATAACTCCAAAAATCCCAGCAACAGCACTTAATATAGAGTAATTGAATGCTACGAATTGTAACTTGATAAGAAAATTTTACACAAATAATAAGGAAAGTTTCAGCTAATCTGGAGTATAACTACAGTGAACAACTGCAAAACTAATGGTTGTGCTTCTAAACTGACTTGTGTTTGTTGTTACAAGGCATCAAAAACCTGTCGAATAACAGTAGAACGAATCTCATAGTTTCCATGATGGTTGGGAAGGTGATCGAGAATGAAAGCATGTAACTTCTTTGTTAACGGCCTTACTCATTCTCTCTTTCCTCGAGCTGTATCGACGAGATATCCATTCAGGTGCTGGCTGAATATCTTGGTAGAGAACGACTCAGTTACATGCTTTCGTGCTTCTCTGCCCATTGTCTCTGACATTTGAGGATCACGAATGAAATTGACCATAGCCGTAGAGAATTCTTGCGGGCTAGGATCACATAGAAAGCCCGTCACTCCATTTTTTACAGTCTCGACTGGACCCCCACTGTTGCATGCAATAACAGGTTTATGGGCTGCCATTGCTTCCAAAGGAACAATGCCAAAATGTTCATCCTACATCCATCATGTTTTCTAAGAAAAAGGAAATTATATAAAAACAAATTGAATTGACCATCGGATTATGCCGCACCTTAGGTGTGTAAAGAACACATAGGCATTCAGAAAGAAGAGTATTTCTTTCAGTAGTAGTACAAGATGTGATGAACCTGACCCTGTGAGACACACCTTCTCTGTCTGCCAAGTTTTTCAGTTCCTCCAGATACTCGACATTCTCTCTGAGGCGTTTATCAAAACCACCTGACATTGAAAGGGAAGAAATAAGTACATGAACTACATGCAATGTGCATTACTTAAAAAAATGATGTCTAGGTATAGGATCAAATTTCTTAACCAGACAACCCATCGTAATTTTTCAAATACGAATAGTAAATCACAGCAAAAGAACCAACCCACCCACCTACACACACACATACACAATGAAGATATTAACTTGTAGGAAGGAGTATATTGCAGACGAGGTCAGTGACCTTAGGCAGACTAGATAAGACAAAATCTATTGCTACAGTCAAGAACATAGTATTATACACTAATTTTGACTGTCTCCTCCGACAAATTTCTTTTGGACTAAATCAAATGTCAATCATATGCTGTCCATGAATATCGCTATTTCACCGACGAGAATAAATTTGTACTTTTACTTGCAAAGGGCTCAAAAGTGGGAATCACAACCAAGAATTTCATAGCTGATGTGAATGGTACAAGCAAAAACAGTCCCAATTTCCAAGAAATGGGAATATTCCATTGGATGGGGTGCATAAAGAGAGAGCAGTACAGTAACAACATCATCAATGATTTTGGGTTTATTAATACCTGCCTTCCTGATTCCACACAAAACCCAACTATAAACAACATTGTTTGGGCGTCTAATGATCATCGGCTGGTAAATGGACGCTTGTCGGTCAACGATATTTTGTTCTCTCTATTACACGATAAAAATTCTAAAAAGAGAGTGAAGTGAAAGTTACATAATTTGATTACCACAGAGCGGAATGCTTGTGGAACAGCCGTATCAGTTGGAAAATAAATCTTATGCAATAGATGTTTTTATGATAGAATATCCTTCATAAAAATCTGGAAGAAATAGATGTAGTGAATATGATGCATAAGATTCACCCTGGAAAAAAACAGATGAAGCTCACCTGCAATAACCAAGGAAACTCCATTTTCATTGTCACCTTGTATGATATTCTGTGGATCAGTGTAAAGCATAGCGAAGGCAGATATAGCTAACTCTATGTTCTTTTTCCTTTCAAACCGATTGATGGAGAGAAAATTCAACCTAAAGCAATGTACACAAGAACTTAGACTGCTACAATATAGAGAGCCTTTTATTCATTATTTATCTGCTTGTATCTTCGTCTTTTAGCTTGTTCAGAGACTTTGGGGGNNNNACCAGAAGATGCCAAGAGATAAAAATCATGTCTCTTTTACTTGTTAGCAATAGGTTTCTCGAACTGATCCACATTGACGGCAGGGTAAAGCACAGAAGGTCTTATTCCTCGTGCATGTAGATGCTTGAAAGTCTTTGCAAAAGTAGATGCAGTGAATTTGCTGTTAACAAGAATTAAATCCGCCATACCTAAAAATTTTCAGAAAGTTCATCTAAGAAATCAGAACTAAAATGAGAAAAAGAAGAAAAGAAAAAAAAATATAAGCACAGTAAGTACAGAGGAAGTTAATTGCCACAGATCATGTGAAGCTCAAGGAGACCTGTTGTTATCTCTTCTATATAGTCTATAGGTTTGCGATAAATTTTCCTAAGAACAGTTGTGTGTTGAGCAAGCAAAAGATCTGGAAAATGGCAATAGAATACCACCTAAATAAAATAAAATAAAACAAAAATTACATCGACCGCTATTAAATAATGTTGAACTCAAAATTAAATTGAAATATTACTAACCTTTGATGACTTTTTCAACTTCATGAGTGGAACGACAACAGATACCTGATCTGCGAGTATAATGTCGAAAGTAGGATGCATAAACAACATGCAAAGTGCAACAAAAATACACCGAAGATATGCACACACTGCGTGTAGACGATAGAAAACATGCCGCGGTAGGAAGGCACCATAGACTGTAACTGGAAAGATACCTGCACGGTGTTTGTATTAGTAGGATCTACATTGACTAAAAAAAAAGAACAAGAAACTAAAATTTGTAGCGAAAAATAAAGAGAACCCCATACCAGAAACAGTCTCCTCAAAACAGCGTGTTTTGTCATGGTGTGATGTGAAGACATGGACATTATGCCCATGTGTTGCAAGTTCTACAGCAGCATCAACAATTAATCTCTCCGCTCCACCTGAGTATCATGGTACATTTGGCAAGGTGCGTACAGTAACTAATTTTTTTATTTAGGGAGGCGAAAGACAAATTAAATCGCATCAGATAAAGTCATATGTGAACTATTAAGCTCGGAGAGATTAAGGAATTAACGAGACAGTAAATTCTCGTACATACATGTAATCAACCACTGATCTGCATATAAAAAAAATGCCAATATGGCTCGTTGGGACGTATAAAGGTATAAAAAAGGAAAGGACAACAATACTAATCTGAACAGACATAGCATCTGGACTGAAGTATTATCTCGTTGCTAGCTAAATTCCTAAAGATGTGTACCATATCCGGAGAAGACCCTGTAAAATTCACTTATCGTACTAGACATCAGACAATGTTTAGGCTTGTAATCTTCACTTGCTCATAATGTCATAACAGTTCATAAAGAGGAAGCTCTTAAAAATTCCTACACAGATAAAAAATAAAATAAAAATGTGAAAAAAATAAAAAAAATTATATCCCATACAGTTAATTCTATATATTGCCTAAAAAATTGAGCTCCCAACCAGCAGCCTTTGATCAGATGTTACTCAATTCTCATATTCAGCATCTCAATCACTCCCGTAATATGATAAAAAATTCGAACTAAGAAAAAAAAATTAAACTTTCAGTCTATTTTTGTACAATTTGACCATTATGATCCTAAATTAAAATCCGAAAGGAAATATTTTTCCAATGATACAAAAACCCAGAAACCCAAATCAAATATTTCATTTAAAAAAAAAGCGTCAAGATTGATTTTCAAAATCTCAACGGCATGAAACAACTGAAGCAATTAAAAGATGAATTAAGGAAGCAAAATAAATTAGAAAAACACAAATTTTGGATAATAGAAAAACAAATACCGATTCCGAGATCCGGGTGAATTATTGCGATATTCAACTTTGAGCTCTCTTTTTTCTCCATGGATGCTATTTCCTTGAGCTTTTGAGAAAATAAAAATTTCTCTACTTGAGGAAGAAAATAAAACTCAACTTTTCAAATTTTTAAGAGTTAATTTCAACAATAGTAACTGAAGTTTGGAATAAACTTCAAATTGGTCAGTAAAATATTTTTCTTCAATTATTCCCCATGTACAAAAATTATTTTCACATGGGTTCACCAAAATACTCACATGAGTGAAATACACCTTGTATTAAAAAAAATATTAACGGGCCCACTCATGTGAATATTCTGTGAGTTTTCTATGAAAATTGCTTCTGTACATAAAGTTTGATTGATTTTTTTACTCTATTAGTTATTAAATTTTATATCTATTTACAAATAATCGCTTAGTTCACAAAATTAATAATAATCCGACCTATCGTCGTAAAGTGCCATAGTGGATTAAAAGACAATCATTAGCCTATGTATGGGAAGTGATTATCAAAAACTTTTGGTCAAAATTATTTTTTATCCATACATTTCATAGGATTTATAAGTACTACACATTATTTTCACTACTCAATTTTATATGTTCATAAACACTTCCCAACGTACCCATTTACTTGGATAAAATATGAGTAGTAATCGTTTTCAATACTATATTTTTTCATTTTTCCTTGCTACTTATTATGAATTAAGGTTGGGAATGACCAAATATCTCGTCCTGTTTCTCGAAGGAAATTGAGATGGAGGAAAAGGAAACGTGGTCTTGCTCCAAACCCATTTTAAATCACGATTAAAAAATAAAAAATTATACTAAAAACAAATAAGTCAATCATATTTAACATATTAAAAGAACGTACAAGTTTTCCTCTATCAAGGAGATGGATTAAAATATTGTCTAGAAACGATAGACATGAGTGGAAGACTAGAGATCTTTCTATGTTCATAGTGACTCTAGTGATACCTTCAATCGCGCGTGCGCGCACAATTTTTCTTCGATTTTATCTAGATTCTCAATCATCTAAGCTAGAAAGAATTCTCGAGGGTCCTGCTGACTTAACAACACAATCAATATTGATCAACGTATTCGCAATAACTAAAACATTTAAATGAATCTAAAACCTTAGTGTTGTGGTCAATCCCTTTGGAGAACGTCGATGTTCACGAAATTTTAATCGACCCAAATCACTTGGGATAAAACATCAAAATAATCCCAAACTTGACTATAGGATTAGTCTTCCTATAACAATTAATATCTCAAGATATTAAAATAAAAAACGATGTTCATTTACATCTTAAAAATAAAAGATCAAAAGACAATCAGCATTGTGATCACAATAAATTGTGTTGGCACCTCTAAAGTTAAAGCGAGTTTGGTCGATAATAACACTATAATATTTTTTTGACTTTTGGTCATATTCGACAATCTTAACAACTTGATTTGTAAGCAAGTTGGAACTCCATTGGCTATGGTATCATGTATTATATTTTGTAAAATTATGAAATGATTAGTCTTCCTATAACAATTAATATCTAGGATTAGTCTTCCTATAACAATTAATATCTCGAGATATTAATATCAAAACGATATTCATTTATGTCTTAAAAATAAAAAGTCAAAAGACAATCATCGTTGTGATCACGGCAAATTGTGTTGGGCACCTCTAAGTCAAAGCGACCGTGGTCGATAATAACACTATAATGTCTTTTAGACTTTTGGTCAAATACGACGAGCTTAACAACTTGATTTGTAAGCAAGTTGGAACTCCATTGGCCATGGTATTAGGTATTATAATTTGTAAAATTATGAAACGATTTCAAAGTCGTCGTTTTGTGGTTCAAAACAGCATTGCGACCGAGTCAATTTGTCAACGAAGAAACAGCCACAATTTTGGTAATAAAAAAACTAAGGAATTATTCTCCGCCCACCATACTGTGACAAATAAAGATTAACAGTCAACTAGGAATCCTACACGTGTAACTTATTGAGATTATAAAGAAAATTCCTCAGTCAATTCGTCTGTGAATTATCTAACATCAAAAGTACGTCACTCTATTCGTACATTTATTCAAGAAAACTTCTCTCTTCTCTTCCTATTCATGCTTTTTCTCTCTACAGAGATCTCACTTCTCTCTCTACTGTTTTTCTTTACAAAACAATGTCACTGCGACGATCTTTTCTGGCGCGAAGAATAAATCAGTGTTCATTCACGTTTTCGAAATCCTTCAATGAATTCGATTTCGTAGAAAATCAAACAGATGTTACCAGTAATATTAATGATGAAAACTGCAAAAAAAAGGAAGAAGAAAACGGCGAAAACAGGCACCAGAATGGTGTCGTTGAAGAATCGGGTCCTAGTGGATCGGGTTCTTTGAACCCGCTTTCGTGGGCGAATATGCTGCCGGAGATACTGGAAGAAATTATACAGAGGGTGGAAGTAAGTGAAGACAAATGGCCGCGTCGTCAAAACGTCGTCGCATGCGGATGTGTTTGCAAGCAGTGGAGGGATGTAACCAAAGAGGTGGTGGAGCAGGCCTCTGTTCATCAAGATGGCAATATCACTTTCCCTCCTTCCCTGAAAAAGGTTCAATTTTAAAACTTTTTTGTTCTTGATCTGATATTTGATTTTGAATCTTAGTATGGAATGTGAATTGGGATTTGTATTAGACAGTTACAAGATTGGTATGATGTTGAAAGGTTAAATGATGTAGGACAATTCTATTGTGAATAGGATTAGGATTAGATATTTATTATAAGATGTGTAGTGGTTATAAGTCTTATCCTTTTATTCTAATATTTTGTTTAGAATATGATTCCTTTTAGAATTTACTCCTTGTATTAATAGGATTAGAGAATAATTTTGCATATAAATATAGAGGAGTTGTACAGTTTTTCAATAACAATCAATTATTATTCAATTATACAAGACATGAGTGTTGAAATATCGTTCTTATTTATTACAAGAATTTCAAAAACGCTGCAGCACCATTAAATCTGGGCATGATTTAAAGGGATAGAATGATGAGTTGTTCCGAAAGTATTGTATGCAGGATTTGGTAACAATGGATAGGATTAAGGAAGAAACAATTTAAAATCTTATTTGTTAACCCATGAAATAGTGTTGACTACCGTGTGCAAAACAAGTGATAAGTTTTAGGTAGAATGACCGAGATTCTCGACTTCTTTAATAGCTTGTGATTGTGCATGAGGTATTGTGGTTAAGAATGCACGTTTCAATGGTAAAATGTATGATTGTTGGATTTTGAGTAGATCCATTTATCCAATGTAATATTTTCGAGTACTGTGTACAAAATATGAGATGAGTTTTAGGCAGAATGGGCCGAGCTTCTTGACTTCTTTCATAGTTTTGATTTCTGTTTTCCACGCTTTATTTGAGCATTCGGTATTGGGTTTAAGAATGCGTGTTTCAATGGTAAAATGTATGATTTTTGGATTTTGAGTAAAATCATTTTTCTAATGTTTCAAGCTAATTTCTTGCATGCTGCAGCCGGGGCCGCGGGATTCTCCGCATCAATGTCTTGTAAAACGTGACAAGAAGAGTGGGACATTTTACCTTTATCTTGCACTCTCACCTTGTAAGTATATGTTCTTTTGGAAATTTTTGAAGATAACATGCTAAATGATTGATTGATATTTGCTTCCTTTACTGAAAACTTACTTTGTTTCTCCAGTCTTATTGGTTTAACTGAATGAAGCATTGTAGTTTAGCCTTCAAAGTTAAGAGGATAAACAAAATATTTTCTACTATTAACCTCATCTTACCTGTAATATTGACTTATCGAGGCCCATTTTGGCGATCAAGATGCTTGTGTTTTTACTTCCTTGCGAAAATGAGTACAAATTTTTTGGTGTTTTCTTAAAATATCGGGACAAGACAAACATCTCTTCATTTTTGTCCCAATTTGCCAATTCGATTTCTTTCTTCCTTCCCTCTCTTCTCTCTCTCATTTATATCAATTTGGGTATTGGAGCCTGCTCATTGGTTAAACCCATACCCCTCTAAAGCTACAACATTTGGCATACCGTTTGTCCCAAAAAAAAAAAAAACAGAAAAAGGGAAATTACTTCTTCACAAGTCTTCGCAGGTAGTCACACGTGTGATGTTGTGTCGTCAGGTACTGGCACAGTGTCACACGTGCTGGCAATCAAAGTTGGAGTCTTTATAGTTTATATGCCAAAGGCAATTTCTCTTCAGCCGGCAGAATGATGGAGATTGTAATGGAGATTTCATTTAAGACATGCTGAAAATATGCACTTACTGTAGGCTTAAATAATAAGAAATAATGTTTGATGAATCTTCTTACCATTACTATTAGTTTTAAGTTTCCGAAATTTTCCATTTTCTTATTTTGCTAGGGATTTTAAAGTATAAATAAAATACTATGGAATAATGTAGACAACTATTGGATATATTCAATGATAATTAAATCATTTCTACATTTTTCTCTCAATTCTCCAATTCTTTCTCCCTTCTTTCTCTTTACATTTCTACATCACCAAGTACATTGATTGCGGAATTAAATCCATCAAATCTTTTACCGATTTTAGCTTAAAATACAGATTCAATGGATCTTCGTCGTAGTACTTGTCATCTATCCTCTTAGATACAACCTTTTATACCCATATATTGTCATGGATTTCCTTATATTTGGCTCTTTGTGATTTTATTAATAAGTCTCACTTTTTCTGCGACAGCATTCGTGGACAAAGGAAAGTTTCTCTTAGCAGCACGAAGATACAGAAATGGTACTCACACTGAGTACATTATATCACTTGATGCCAATGATCTCTCTCAACGAAGTAATGCATATGTTGGGAAATTGAGGTACGGATTTCAAATCTTGCAATGCAAACCAGACCTGTATCTTACCTTCTCTATGGTGAAATCAATACTATTGATCCCAGTATTTGTTGAAGCCTATTTTCATCATTTTTCTTATTTTCGTTGACTAACAAGGGTGCTTGAGATAATTTCTTTGTTTAGTGCATTTTAACAAAAATGTCCATTTCCACTTCACAGGTCAGATTTCCTCGGTACTAATTTCTCAATCTACGATAGCCAACCACCACACGGCGGAGCAAAGCCGTCGAGCAGCAGATCTGTTCGCCGTGTAGCAAGCAAGCAGATAAGTCCTCAAGTTCCGGCTGCTAACTTTGAAGTTGGGCAGGTGTGCTATAAGTTCAATCTCCTGAAGTCTAGAGGTCCAAGGAGGATGATATGCTCACTTAAGTGCCCGTCTTCGGATGGAACAACATCAGTCAACAACTCTCAATATGATTTGAAAATGAAGAGTCCCGAACTCTCTGATCCCGGTAACACCATTTTGAAAAACAAAGTTCCAAGGTGGCACGAACAGTTGGAGTGTTGGTGCTTGAATTTTCATGGTCGGGTCACAGTTGCATCGGTTAAGAATTTTCAACTGGTTGCGACTATGGATCAAAGTCGACATGGTGGAAAGGGTGATGAGGAAACAGTGCTCCTCCAATTCGGGAAGGTAGGAGATGATACTTTCACAATGGATTATAGGCAGCCTTTGTCAGCTTTCCAGGCTTTTGCTATCTGCTTAACAAGTTTTGGGACAAAACTGGCTTGTGAGTAACTTATTTCCAAGTTCGCAGTATTTAAGTTGATTTCTTGCTTTTGCCTTGTTATATAGAAGTATATGTGTATTGATTTTGTTTAGTTGATGGAAATATGCTATGTACATGATTATCAATCTATGAATTGTTGCATTATTTCATTTTTGAATTGATGATAGAAAAAAAATCTGCACAATGGCTGGATTGAGGAATGGTGGCTTGAATTTCTGCATATTTCAATGTTTTACTAGAATAAAGCTGTAATTTGTTTGATGAACAGCTGATCTCTTGTTGAGGTAAAATATGTACATAGTTTTTAATTTTGATACATTTGTCTAGGTTTGTAGTTTACTTTTCCAGTAAAAATAGTCTATGATCTTGATAGTAAGGAAGATTATATCAATGGTCACTGAAGTTATTTTCTTACTATAACAGTCACTCAAATTTTTAACTGTACACTAATGTTCTCTCGATCCAAAAAAAAAAGAAAAATCAACATTAAATCTTATGTGGTACCATTAAATGTTAATATGTCACCAAATTCATTATTTATTACGTCGTCAAGTATGGCCATTGTTAAAAAAATAATAACAACATTACTATATGATTTAAGCAAAAAATCTAAGCAAAATTGAGGCCACAATATATTTTCATATCTAGATGTGATTAATCCCCATTTTCGAACTCCTTAATTTTGATGATTTAATGTAATAAATAACATTGTTTGGTGACACTTTGGCATTTAATGTTAGATAATCATGAGTGTAGCATTAGAAATTTGGGCAACCATTGCCATAAGATAAAAATTTCAATGACAATTGACGTAATTATTCTATCATGTTCACTGCGGCATAATAATTCAAGGCAATTTCTACGTGAACAATGTCATTTGTACATTCCAATGCCTACACTTTGTTGACATTGTCCTTGTTGAAAAAAGGTGATTGGTTGAAAAACTGTTTTTTATTAAACTGTCAAATCATAGTTTGCCACATGGCAAAGTGTACCCCAAGCATGATTATTTCCATGTAGGATTTTGGGCATTGCACACGGTAGGATTTTACAGGGAGTAGGCTTATCCTAAGCAATTTCACGATTTATACAAACACAATAGCCTTCAAGAAATAGATGGGAATGGAGAAAGTATGACAAAAACAGATTCGACATTTCTCATTAACAAATACAAGAAAAGAACTAGCGATCATATTCCCATTCATTATCAGAAGGGGCTCCAAGTAATTCTCTGCACCAATACTTGGCTCGGACAAAATTGCCATGAGACTTGTACATTCAAAGCTATCATATGAAACCATAAAAAAGGAGACCAGTTGATACAGATTCCAATTGATGCTTGGTGCCAATTCACAATCTTTCTATCATACACAAGCAAAGGGTTCATTTCTTCCTACCAATCTCACCTTCCACTATAGCATGTCTTGTCAAAACAATCTCCTTCACAAGATTCCTGTAGGTGAAGGGCCTAACAGCTGCTCGTAAGAACAAGCCCGGAGGAATCTTACTCTTTTTCACCTTCTTCCTAAACGGACCATAACCGAGCAACTTCCATTCTTCTCGACTCACTTTAGCCCTTCTACCTCGCATTGCCAGTTCGTCTCCATCCGCGGAACTTCCTCTTGTTTCCTTATTCATTGCCTGCATCTGCTCCTCGTAGACCTTGTTGGAAACCTCTATACTTTTCTTGACAAGCTTTTCCATTGCTTCGTTACTACTAAGTGACTTCTTGAACTCGTCATCCCAATAATTAGCATCCTCTTCCGGACTCAAATCCTCATCCTCCTTGATTCCCAATTCATCATCTCCGCTTATTTCTGCATCCAAAACGACATCATCTTGTTCATCAACATCCTCGTCTTCATCACTATCAGCACCATCATCATTACCATCATCCTCAATCCAATCCATTATTTGATCATCACCACGATCATCACCGTCATCATCCGGCGCATCACAACCTAACTCCATTTCTTCCAGCCTCACCTTCCACTCCTTAGTATATGGATGCAACAACAACACTGGGTGATTTTCAAATAGAAACCCCAAACACTTGGCTTTCTTCTCATCACTCAATTTATCAAATGCATTCACCACATCATCCACAAATGCCTTCGGATTCACCCTCACTATCTTACATAACCCGCCAAAATACGTACACAACTCCACCCTCCCATCATCAGTCTCTAACTCGAACAAGAAATCAGCCTCAGTTTCTGGGTCTAGCAATGGAGTCAAGGCCCGGAAAAACTCATCCTGAGGTTCAAACCTACACTGGTACACTGGCCTCTTTACGTATATGATATCCGGTCTCATCCAGGCCGCACATTGCGTTATCTTCGCCCTCGATGTATTCCCAAGCCTCCCCATCAAAGTCCACTTGTCCAACCTCTGATCCCCAGCCTCGAGTGCAACCTCACATACCAAAGTCCACTGCTGCCAAGGTAAATCCGAGACCCTCCATTTCGGGTGCCGAACAAACACCCAAAAGTACCTCAACCCCTTATTTTTATCCATAGCATCTAATCTTTTCTGAAAATCAGTAGCCAATTCATGCTGTTCAATCTTTTCCCACTCCTCTTGATCCTTGACTTCACCAATCATGGAAACACATTCATCTGAAATTCTTCCACGAATCGGGTCACCCAAAACCACTCCACGCCAAGAGTAGGGTCCAAATTCACCATACTTGTACCAATCATACGGGTGCTTCAAATTCGGGTCATCTTGTTCCATGAACCTAACCATTCTATCATAGCCCAGACCAATCATTTGCAGCTCCTCTTCCGAGAAATTATCCGGGTAATTCTTGTGGGGATTTTTGAGCCTGTAAAATAGACTCTCCGCCAGTTTCTTACTTTTCCGGCGAGCATTCCGCTTGGCCTCTCGACGGACCTCGGCGTTTCCCTCTATACGTCCGGTGGAGGGGCCTCCAGGCTTTCCCTTGCTCCGTCCGGCGAATGAACGGAAGTCCGACAGGCGGCTACCATTTTGGCGGGGAAATTGAAAGTTAGGAGTTAGCGATTCGATTTTGAGGGATTTCTGAGTTTTAGGAAAATGGCGAAATGGGATTAGGGTTTTGAGAAGTGGGTTTGAGAATCTGGAGAGAGAGGTGAGATGGGAGAAGGGGAGAGTGGGGTTTAGGGTTTTAGAGGGGCTCTGGTTCTGCATTTTGGAGAGAGACTGTGTGTGA
The DNA here is from genome assembly GCA_903798255.1 of Fraxinus quadrangulata. NCBI lineage: Eukaryota > Viridiplantae > Streptophyta > Magnoliopsida > Lamiales > Oleaceae > Fraxinus > Fraxinus quadrangulata. Next base: position 40,262 of record CAIGRB010033744.1, on the reverse strand, counting down.
GAAAAAGAGCAGGAAACTGAAAAGATAAGGCATGTTACATTTTGGAGAGAGATGAAGATTGAGCACTTACTTGATCTATTTTTAATTGGTTAAGGACTGCAATTGTAATTTTCACTAACTTAAGAACATAAGTAATGTTATTTGTTTGGGCTCCATTAAAAATACATTTTGGAAAAAATGCATTTTTAAATAGTAATATTTTGAAAAATGTGAATTTTAAAAATAAGGAAAAATTTTGAATTTACGTGTAATATTATTTTATTTAAAAATGTGTTTGAAAATAAAAAAGAGGAAAATGTATACTGGGAGAATGAAGCCCAAACAAAGGCTTAGCATATGGGATGCTTAGAGCTTGTCGTCTAGGTGACAGTAAATGCCATGTAGCTCCTGTTTGGACTCTATTAAAATTATATTTTGGAAAAAAATATATTTTAGAATAGTGATTTTTTAGAGAATGTATAAAAATAAGAAAAAATTTGAATTTATGTATTATTAGAAAATGTATGATTGAAAATAAGAAATATTTTTTTTTTTCCAGAACGGAGCCTAAACAATGACTTAGAATTATCAAATATTAACCTATGATATGTTATGATGCTTTTCAAAAAATGAGCATTAGTGTTCATTAGATGTATATGCTCTAATCATGTTCTTTTATTATTTGTTTTGACTTTAGTTGAAAATATTTTATGAGTATTAGGATTTTAGTTAAATATAAAGTCTAAAAGTATATAAAATATTATAAAGTACTTAATGAAGATAAATATCAGTTGATGAATTTAGATTGATAAATTTTATTTTTGTCGATTTAAATAAAATTACATAAAATTAATAAGAAAATTTTTTTTCTCTCGAAAAAATAAACATTTAATTGTTGGGGAAAAAAAAAGGGGAATTCTTGTATTCTCCTAGTCCTGCTATTTTTACTTGCTTGAACATTGTTTTCTACTCCAATTGTGGAGTTAATTGTTGTAATGGTTACTGAACTTATGTCTATTTTCAATTGCTCACTGAAATTTAAAATATCGAGTTTTGTTGCTTACTAAATTTTTAGGTGGATGAATTTTGGCCACTGAACTTTGAAATAGTCAAACTTTGACCGTTAAACTTTGAAAATGTATTCTATTTCCCAATATAAAGTTAGATTTAATTAAACCTCTGTTTATCTCCATTTAAAGCAACTCTTTAATCTTCATACTTATTTTTAACTAAACATTTATACAATAAAAATTTTTACACGTAAACTTAAAATATTTCCTTATTTTTTAACCACATATTCTACAAGAAATACCTATTTAAAACTCAATTTTTAAAATAATGGCCATAAAACATGGACTAAAATTCGTTGTTAAAATTCATATTTAATTTAATTTTAATAATAAATATATTGTGTGTTCCATTGCAATTAGTAGTCACTTCATTTGCACATCTTTGCAAGCATTGTCTATGCCAGTAGGAATTATTACCCAATTACACATTAGTTAAATTTAAATTTAATTTATTTTTGTAGAATTTTAAGTTATTTTCATCATAATATTTGAATTTTACAACGAAACACACAATGAATTTGTTGTTAAATAAAATTAAATCCAAAATTTAACAACGAATTTAATTAAATCCAAATTTATTGTTCAAGGTTTTGTTGCAAAAATTCAAATATCTCAAAGTTCGGCAGCAAAAATTCGACGACCTCAAAGTTCAGTGAGTAATTTAATTAAATCCAAATTTATTGTTCAAGGTTTTGTCGCAAAAATTCAAATATCTCAAAGTTGAGTGAGTATTAGAAGACATTTTTCAAAATTAAATGAGTAATTGAAGACATTTTTCGAAATTTAGTGGCCAAAATTTGACCACCTCAAAGTTTAACAGCGTTATGGGATGGCACATGTGCATTCAGTCAGCCACATCACCAATTCCATTAGATATTTGAAATGGAAGTTAGTTAATAGTGGCAAATGAGCCGAACAGCTCGTCGGCTCAGCTTGTGAAAACTCGGCTCGTGGGCTGCTAGGAGGAGAGTCGAGCGGGCCAAATCGCTAGGGCGAAGTCTTTTTGAAGGGTTATTTTTTTTCAGAAGAAAGGTAATAAAATTTTTTTTTTTTTGACTTGCTTGCGAGCTCACGGGTCTAGCCGAGCTCAATCCGTGAGAAACGAGTCGAGCTCGTGGGCATACGGCTCGGCTCGGCTCGGCCTATTGCCATCTTTAAAGTTAGTCAATGAGTAACGTTCAATATTTTTCAAAATTTAATGATCAAAATTCAACATCTTAAATTTCAATGAACAATGTATATATATAATTTCAGTGACCATTGGACAATTAACTCCCATTTGTGACTCTCAATCCAGTTTATATAATGGTACACAAACCACAACTTCCAATCTACTGCATAAATGGCTTCCTCGCTCTCCTCTTCCTCTCTCTTCTCTCTCTCCTCCACCAACCACCGTTCCTCTCCGCCGCCAACCTCCACTCAACATCATTAACCCTTTACAGATCAGAACTTATTTCTGAGCCCACCTCATTGTTAAACCAGAGTACCTCTCCCTCCACTTATTTTGAAGTCACTAAACCCATAAATCTTCCCAAGACCAAACCTTGTTCATATTTAGTCCTTCAACATGACTTTGGCTACACATATGGGAAGGGAAACCCCCAGTTCTTGCTAATTACACACCACCTTTGGATTGCCCATCTCAGAATTTTGCAAAAAATTGTCTTGAATGGACAGCAGCATGTAAAGGAAAGAAATTTGATAGAATCTTTGGGATCTGGCTTGGTGGGGTTGAGATTCTTAGGAGCTGCACTGCTGAACCAATAGCAACTGGGATTGCCCATCTCAAGAACCTTGCCATTGACTAATGGGTTGTGGTTTGAGATTGAGAATTCCGCAGATGTAGAGTCTAAAGCATTTAAGATACCACCTAACGTATATAGAGCTGTGCTGGAGGTCTATGTTTCATTTCATGTGAATGATGAGTTTTGGTATGGTAATTATCCGAACCAGTACATTGAGGTGAATAACCGTACTGGTGTACCGGGGAATGGACCTTTCAGGGAAGTTGTCGTGAGTTTGGACGATAAGTTAGTTGGTGCAGTTTGGCCTTTTAAGGTAATTTACACTGGGGATGTCAATCCCCTCTTGTGGATTCCTATCACTGGAATTGGTTCTTTCGATCTCCCTTCTTACGATATCGAGATTACCCCACTCTTAGCCAAGATATTGGATGGAAAGGTCCATGCTTTTGAGTTTAGCATTACAAATGCTCTAAACATTTGGTACATTGATGCAAACTATCATCTTTGGCTAGATAAGAAGAATGAGAAGACGGAAGGCAGGCTGCTAAATTACAATGTTGAGCCTCTCACGGCTTCTCCTTCATCGAATTTCACGGGTTTTGATGGATCATTTACTACAAATGTTAGTAGGTCGATTACATAAAGTGAATGGGTGAATTCGTCTCGCGGAAAGGTTGTGACCAAATCTTTCCAAGGATTCAGCTATAGTAATGTTATGTTGTCGGGGAACGATGGGAATTTGCAGGTCGTGAATCTGAAGATAAACTTCGATACTAGTGTCGATACCAAGAAGCCATCATCGTCTGTCCACTCCCTCAGATCATTCAAAACGTTTGACATTTGCATTTATTCTGACACTTTCAATAGCGGAAATAATGCCTATGCTTCTGTAGCTAATCTAACATTGGGTTTCAAGGAGGAGGAGGAGGAAAAACAATTCTGACCTTAGATTCTCTACGAGTACTCTAAATAATATACAAAATGCTCAGGGTTCTATGATGATAATTCTGCTATTCTAGGAGAGTAAGCAGCTCAAATTACACCATTCTTCATGACAAAGAAAGCTATACTTGCAGCAAAAATGGGAAGTTTGGCCCAAGGCAGCCTGTTCCTGCTCGAGCGACATTCTGGCACTAAAATTTCATGGTAAATATAAAGGAGTTGCTTTACTTCATTCGGTTGATTCTTCATATAATTAGAATTTACTAAGACTTTTTCTTGTATTCTAATGATTTTGTGAATATTCTTATTTTTTTTGTACAAGTATGCTTCAAATTTATGATTTTTGTCTAGACATTAAAAAATATGATGTTTATCGTACATGTTTTCTTCCACGGTATGGCTTTATTTCTTGCTGGTTGAAAAAGTTGTTCTCATTTATCTATGTAGCACGAACACTTCAACTAGGATAACGTGTCCGTGTCCAACATATGTCGATACCGACACTCCTTGGACACTTTACCATAAATATTTTTCATTTCACTTTACCATAAATATTTTTCATTTCTTATTAAAAATATTATATATTTTTAACTCAAAATTATTAGTAAATAACAAATAGGTACTCATATTTAAAAGATTTTAACAAGAAAAATTAATAACAAGTATAAAACTAAATTTATACTATATAAATGAAGAATTTTAAAGAATTTAATCAACGATCAGAGATGTATTGTGTCAGTACTCTTTTCAAAAACCGCATGTTGGCGTATCTGACATATATCGTGTTGGACGCCCGTGTCCGTGCATCATAGATATACACAATGCAGCCATTTATTAAGCTTGAGATTCCATCTTAAAATATCAATTTTATTAAAAGGAGTAACTCAAACATTTATATGTTAGTTATAGTTTCGATATTTAATTGGCGAGGAATTTACCCTTAACATACCCCTACAAGATAATGGCTCGTTTAAGAACCCAAATCTTGAAATCAATGTGCTCATTTAAGTCATAATCGCATTGAATTGCTCATTTGAGTTTAGTAGATTCTAATACTATATTAAGACTTAAAATTCTATCTTAAAATACCAACCTTATTAAGAGGAGTAGCTTAAGCCTTTATTTGTCGGTTATAGTTTCAATATTTAACTGATATGGGATTTACCCTTAACATCATTAAGGTATGTTCGGCACATAATACAGTTCAAGACTAGATTATGCGGTAGACAATATTTGTTCTTTTTCTTTCTTACTAATTTCCAGTACTAATCAATCCACTTACCAAACATGTCATAAAGTGATTGTCTGCTGCTTCAAGCTTATAATCTGAAGTTCTTATTTTCACCTAATGCCTTGCATATTTCCATCCCCTCGTGTTAATCATACTCAGTATGCACTACTTTCTAACAATAATGCAATTACAAACCCAATCGTACAAGTCTCACAAATAGAGTTGATATCTAACCTCAAATATGACCGCAAAAAAATCATTTGTATAAAGTCTCAGTTAACTATATAGGTCGCATACATACCTTAATTTGAGCATTTGTGCTGAAACCCTTCTCAGCAAGAAAACTTCGACCAACATTCTCCAAATTGGCAGGACTATTTTTGCATTTGCTGTCATTATCAATCAACTGATCATGTCCTCCGTTCCATGATACTTCACGTCCCATCCATATGTATAAAATATCGGCATTATTTCCCTCAAAACTCACTGAGGGCACAAGAATGATGTAAATGGATCTAGAATCTAGGATGATACAAGGTGTGTCCATTTTATTCATCGAAGGCCACTGGTAGAATAATGAGTCAGTTGGTTGTGCTATTCTATTGGTCATATCATTCGACATCAGATCAAATGTGTTGTACTCTTTATCATCTTGTAATCGACTTAGAAGATCATTGTCAGACGCATAGTCGTTAGAATCTGGCATTGGTTCTTCTCTGTCCATCCCAAAAGAAACCTCATGTCTCAAGCTGCTACACTCGATGTCCCTCATTATATCATCTTCTATGCAAGGAAGAGATTTTGATGAGTTTTCTGGAATCAGAGATACCTCATCAACAGCGGGCAACATCATGCGAGGAGGACGAATGTTCCCTCTACGTTCTGCAAGGGATAGTGAAGGTTCTTCACAAGATGAACAACTGCCTGTTGCTCTCGAAGTGCAACCAGCCAAAAATGCTGCTTCTGGTGGAGGGGAAGTTGCTTTATGAAGTAAACATTCACTTTCCTCAGCAGAACCACCCTTATCAAGATCGTGATTTTTATATTCAAGTCCCGAAGGTGATGGCAGAGTCAAGAAATATGATAAGTCAGACCAGTTACATGATGAGGGTGAGAAGGTAAATGAACTCGAATATTCAGAGGTCGAAGGTGAGAGCGATGGAGATGTTGAACTGGACTTTGGTTTATTAACGAGAAATGAAGAAAAAGAATCCAGTGAACTGAATGAAGGAGATGCAGACAAAGACGTAACAGAAGGACGACCCGAAAATTCCACTTCTTTAAACTTAGTCTTCATCCATCCCGGGCTACTGGTTGCATAAGAAGCAAAGGAATCCAGTGAATCACACTGAGGACTGGGATGCATTAAAAGATCAGAAGAAGGGACAAAGGCTTCGACTTCTTTACAAGATTCTATCGTATCCAGGTTATCACGTGTTTGGGTCATGTTGTAGTTCAATCTAGATGAGGTTATTAATTCTTTTACGATACCACTAGCAAATTTCCTTCTCAATCTGCTCCAGCCATTTTCTCTAGCAGGAAGACATGTCTCAGATTCGGTCCCCGATAATGGAAAAGGTGGAACAACCCCACCGGAAAGTGCTTTCTGGAATATCTCAAAATCGACATCATATTCATCGACCTTCCTCTTACCATTACATTGATGAGAGGAAGAAGCAAGAGTGTCAGCCCTGGGAGATGACTCATCCGCTAACTGTTTCTCATAGCCGAGTGCATCCCACAATTCAGACGTCTCCTCACCTTCTTTTATGGTTTTTATGGGACCCTGGGCCCTTTCATAATGAATAACTTGAGAGGCAGCTGCAGAGGCATTATCCGATATCACTGAGAAGCAGTGCTTTCCTGTCCAGACAAATATAGCAGAAGGAATGTGAATAATGAATGCCCCACGAGAATCGAGTTTGTTTACACCCGGATCAATCAACATTTTTGGCACAAGATGAAGGGGATCGTACGGGGAGTGGGGCGCCATTCGATACATCCTAAGTACAGAAGTGGGGCTTGCAGGCTGAGCATGTACCCGTTTCTGGCACAGCAAAAGTTGGCAAGCAAATCCCAAATTCGGGTTAGTCACTCCTCGGGCTGCTTTAACATGCTGGAATGCATCCTCAAAGCTCTGTCCCTCTTTCCACATAAGATACGCAATGACCAAAGAGGTTGATCGAGACACCCCCTGGCAACAATGAACAAGAACACGACCACCTTGTTCTCGAACATCTTCAAAATAATCATACACATCATAGAGAATACTTGTAATATCCTCTGATGGGCTGTCCCGGAGCCAAAGTGTCTTGTACACGAGCTCATTCTTGAAATATTCAGGACAAACAAACCCCACACAGTTCAACACATGGGTAATTCCATTCTGCTGGAGAATTTCACGACTCTTTGCAATAGCATCGCTTCCCAGATATATATGGTCCAAAATCCTAGAGCATTCCTTATCAAAGAAAGCGAGCTTGTCTTTCTTGAATTCAAATTCTCTAGGAGGTTGATCCAAACTCATATTTTCACGGGATGTCATCGATCCAAGCCTTGCACCGGGAGTTGAGGGATTTGGCCATATGCCAAGGTCGTCCGAGCCAGCTCTTGGCCATTCCTCAATGCTCGGTCTTGTGATTGACAGAGGATGAAGGGGCGGCAAACAAGCCCGAGCCTTGCTGTTCCATTGTGGCCTATAATTCGGCTTTCTTGGCGATCGATCACTCCATGAAACCGATCGTGAGTATGTTTTCCTATTACCAATTGATGGCTCATCTTTATCCTCTTCCTTAAACATTTCAAAAGTTAAACTCCCACCCTGTAAAACCAATTAAACCCATTTGAGGATTTTTCCAATAAACCCCATATCAAACATCAAAAGTGAAAATTCATATAAAAAGGAGAAACTTTAACTGAAATTTCAGAACCTAAATAATAACCCTTTCCAGAAAAATCCCAAAACATCAAAATTCTAAACAATAAATATCGAAGCTAAAAAAATTTCAAAGAAAATTCAAAATTCAAAGATACCCACATGAGGATTCTTCAAGGAAAGCTCAAGGAAACAATCAAATATATAATTACAATTCAAAAATTGCTGCTATATTCTTACCTAAAACTTGACCGTCGCCTGTCAAAAATGCTCTCTTTACATAAAGAAAATAAGAAATAAAACGCAAATATGACTGAGTAAACTCCCATAAAAACATAGATATTATCATATGGACATATTTTCCACATATAGAAGCAAGAATAATAGAAAAAGTGCATGGAAAATTCAATTCAACCATATAATACCTTCAAACATTTTCAATGACAGAAAAAAGAAATACTAACACGAAATAGTTTATTGTTTGTTGGGCAATTGCAGCAGTCATTTGATTATTCTTGTGATTATGTATGAATGATCAATACATACAACAGAATACACGTTCAAAGGGTTCATATAAATGTTTGAGAGAGAGAGAGAGAGAGACGTAGCCTCGCAGGTAAGCCAGAAAAAAGTGAAAAGGACAGAATTGGTCAAACTTGCCACGTCATTGGGATGACGCATTAAGATTCAAGAAGGGTTTTATTAAATTTTTATTATGTGTCTAAAATATGCTGGAGACTCGGAGAGGTCACCCAATTATGAGAAGTTTCATTTTAGTTATGCATTTTCACAAAAATTAGTGTTCTACTTTCTATGTAACCGAAGAGTTTTCTTACATAGACCATATAAATGTTAACGCAACTGTTTAGAAGTCCAAATTAGCAATAATTGTCTTTAAGAACACGATCTTAGCGTTAAAACTTTGGAATTTGAATTATTCTCGAACAAAATTAATGTCACGAGGAGTTGACAAAAGCAAGTATGTTTTCCATGAGGAAAGGACTCAAAAGAAAATAAAATTTTGTGAGCTTATGATGATTTTGGATAAAAAGTTATTTGAATGGTTAAAATGAAATTTTACTCAAAGTTGGGTGACCTTCAATCTTTTAACTGATTTTAAATATTTCTTTTCCACTCCGTGGCTACAAATGAGAAAAATATTATTAAAAAATGACATCAAATCAATATTACAGGCTTTCAAGTCAAAGAGAGACTAAACAAAATGGAAAATTAGCATATTTGGTTATTTCTACCTATTTATTTTTGCAATATAGAGTTTTAAGAATTTTAATCCTCGTTTGATTTTGATTTTTGAGAAGTGAATTTTTGTGAAAAACAGTTTTTTAATATGTAGTTAAAAAATACAAAAAAGTTATAGATCCACGTATAAAAAAAACAAAAATCAAATAAGTACTTGATAGCAAAGGAAGATACGTTGCCAAGTTTGAAGGATCAAAAATGAGTTTGCTAGCTAACCTTGGTGGCTTCAATCGGGCCGAGTTTAATCAAGAATACAATTTGATATTTAGTTAATCGACACACTGTAGAGACAAAATGGTCGTGGACTTAAAAGTACAAAATCTTATACAATAAAGGCTAAATCCCGTGATATTATTAGAGTTTATTTAAGTACCTTTTCTCGTGTAATAACTGAACAAGTTGGACCAGTCCAAATATTTTGCAAATGTTCGATCCGCACTCAAAAAAGTAACTTCTCACGTGGATTTCAACATCAACAATCCTTATTTCAACAGACCGTGGTTGTAAATTGGCCATTAATGGCTGTACTTTCTATTTTCCATGGACAAGAAGAAGTGGGCTTACACTTACCCACAATTCAACTTGTGCCCTGCCCCCACCCCCACCCACTTGGAGCCAGGTTCATAGGAAATTGAGATGAACCCATCATATAAGCCAGTTTCACTCATTTTTGGTATCTAATTATAAGTCAAAAAAGATAGGCGAGAAATAAATTAAGCAAAGAATTATTCTAAAAGTTAAAAAAACTTGTAGAATAATCTTCAGAAAATAGATACACTTTTGCATACAAACAATCCTTTAATCTGCCTCTGTATTGTACCTGGAATCAAGAAGATTTTCATTTTTCTTGGTTTGTAGTAAAGTACAACTAATACCTAACAACATTTGGAGAACAAATATGCTAACAAACTAAACCGTATCAATTCTCAAGTTTCACAAAAAATACAAAGAGAAAGGAAGGGAAAAACATTAATAATCAAAGAAGGGGTTCAGAAAGTTCCATTTCATTTGCACTTTGGTGTGGTGTTGCAGAAGGACGTGAGCCGACAAAATCCAAGCCGAGCCATTGCCATGGCCAACATACATATCTCGGTCGAGTTAGGCCCATTCTTGAGGTTTCTTGGGAGTCTAGCTCTTCAAGTTGATGAGTCAGCTCTTCAACTCTGTCTCTCAGCCTAGACGCCCTCATATCTGCCAATTTTAATGATTTCTCAGCGGCATCTCTTGCTGCCATGGCTGCCGCTGCTGTTTCTTCTTTGAATTTCAGCTTTTTCTCCCATTCAATTACAGCTTTTTTTGCCTCCTCGAGTTCCTGGCGCACAGCTTCCAACTGCAGAAGCACAGACACAAGATTAAGTCTTATTTTTCCATTCTTAAAGTAACTTTTACGACTCTGGAATCATGGCTGAGAACATGAATGATAAAAGATGGAGCAAAGTTCAGTAAGAACTTCTCATTACGTAGAACTCTTCAGAAACTGTGGGCGTAATAAATATGGTCATAATGGAGAAGCTACAATTTGGAGACTGCAATAAGTGCTTGTTTGGTAGTACTTATAAGTTGTGGGTCATATGGAATGTATGGATAATAAGTGGGTAGTAAGTTGCGGGTCTACAAAATGTATGGAAAAAAAGTACGTTTTACCAGCTTCAAAAAATTATAAGCTTCACTAAACATGCACTAAAAAATTTTGCTTGCTGAAACCAAAACGAAATTATTCTAGCTTATCTTTGGGCATAGAAAGTTCACTCAAGATTTCATTCACTGTAAGCACGAGGCATCATAAACCCCATCAAGTTCACAAAAATAACCACGGATGAGAAATCAGAGAAGCAGAGTCACCCTTTCTTAACATACCTGTGCAACATACTCTTGTTCGATTGCTTTCCCTGCTGCAGCTTCTTGTTGAGCTGCCATCTTCCACCGTGTGATTTCTTCTTCAGCAGCTGCAATATCCATCATAAGACCTTCAACCTAGTTAAGATTTTTCAAATATCAGAATTGAGAATGATGCATGCAAAAAGGACAAGGAAGAAATCTTGAGTCCTGTGCATTGTCAAACAATCATACAGGAGATAAAGAAAATCAAATATTGGAATTTTAATATTGTGGATATCATTTAAGGACCGAATAATGATAACTTACATTTTCGTTTGCCACTTTCTCCTTTTCTTCAAGCTCTTCCACACATTGTTTCCACTTGTTGAGCTCCTTGGATAGAGCGTCCACATGCTCCTTGAATAAACTTGACTCTGCCCTTAAATTAGTACGTAGACATATTGACCGTTAGAAAATACTATAATTGCCATATCGAAGAGAAAATGGTACAAAAAGAAACGAAGTAAATCGAAAAAATCACCATCGTTGATACTCATTCACATCTTATCATACAAATAAACAGTCGATTAAATTAAGGCTAACTGATGCAGGAAAAAGCATGAGGATAGGAAAATTGGCTTCAATACATGTCGATTACTTAGCCCTTGTTTGACCCCATTATTTCCAAAATACATTTTTCTCTCTCATCTTTTCAACCACACATTCTTCAATAAAATAATATTACACGCAATCCTAAAAATTTTCCTTATTTTTTTAATCACACATTCTCTATCAATCTACTATTCTAAAATACATTCTTAGCCAAAAATGGAGCTCAAACATGCGCTTAGTTTACATGAACACCAAGAGGAATAAGCCATCAAAAAAGACTAATTCAGCAAAACCATTTATTTTTAAGAACGGAGAAGTTAAAGGTTTGCTTATTAATAATCAAGGTTTGGAAAACTGAATATATAATTCGCAAAAGCAATATTTTGATTCTCCTAATCACAAGTTCCAAACTTGTCTACTAAGTAATGAACAATTGTGCCACAATAGCTCCTATTTATTTATTTTTCCCATTTAAACAAGTACTTCTTGCATCTAAATTCCTTGTGTTGGAGAAGAACTCCTACTAGAGTTTTAGCTTCCCACTAAACGATCAACGCAAAATTTCACCTGTAACAAATTTGGCTGTATGAATTTGCTTTTGAAATTCATTCCTTGCGGAAGGTTTATGTGCGCTGAAAAATTTCCAAATAGGATCTTTTCTAATCCCACTAACAACATTGAAAATCTGAAAATTATATGAGTACTTAACAGACCAAAGGCAGAAAACTCAGGGGCAGATCCTAAGGAATTTGGACAAGCATCGAACAATAGAGATTATTTTTCAATGACTTCAGCATAATTATGGCTGGTATTAGGCTAGATATATAGTTATTTTCTTCAGTAGCCATACTACTGTTAGGAACCTAGTCCAAAATTGTGTAGAATCTTCATCAAAAGTAAAAAAGACCAGAGAGGAATTCAAGTTCAAAAACTTGTTTTCCACCTGATACACTTCTTAAACAGGTGGAGAGTCTCAACTCACACAATTTTTTTTTTAATAAAAGTCAATATTAGTTTGCTCTAAGAACACCCGGTATACAGAACAATCCTACATTGTACTCAAAGTTACACGTCTGCCTTCTTGTGTTTTCCCTTCTAGAGTCTCATCATAAACTATTGATTCTTACTTGTTTACGAGTTCATCAAGTTGTAATGAAAAATTCCCAAACACTGTTTTTTTATAGCTAACATTGATGCAGTCAGAAGTGCAATAGCCAAGAAGTATAAAATGTATTTCATGTCAACTTCAAAGTTTTCAAAGGAAAATTAAGGAAAAATCCGGATTAATTCCCTAAATGGTCACTGAACTTTTCTCAAAGTTCCCACGGGGTCACTGAACTTAAAAATTGCCCCCATTAGTCATTTAACTTTGAAAATTGGCACCCCATACATCACTATGTAAACGGCGCTTGCAAAACTGAAAAGATTTGACGACATGTCCTTTTTGGCATGTCGTTGTAATAAAAAGATGCCAAATCACAAAGGTGGATCCTAAGTTGATAAGTTGCTATTGCACAAATCACAAAGGTGCATCCTAAGTGGACAAGTTGATGTGGGCTTTGTAATTTGGCATCTTTTTATTACAATGACGTGCCACGTAAGACATACCGTTAGACACGTCATTAAATCCTTCCAATTTTGCAAGTGTCTTCTACAAAGTGATGGATAAGATACCAATTTTCAAAGTTAAGTGACTAACGAGGGCAGTTTTTAAGTTCAATGACCGTGTGGAAACTTTAAGAAAAGTTCAGTAACTATTTAGGGAATTAACCCAAGAAAACCTTAAAAAGGACTGTATAGAGGAGCTCAAATTTCAAGAAAGAAATTAAAAGGCAAAATATAAATCTTATTTACAGTAAGAAAAACCAAATACATAAATGAGAAAATTCGATATCTATAAGCTCTTAAACTCATCAACCAAGAATTCACTAAATGGAAATATGAGAAAATAAGGTCCAAAGAAAATGTTAGAGATCCTAGAATATCTTTGCAAAAAGAATTAACAAATTTAAGATCCAATATTATATTGTGGCATGAAAATTACCCATGTTACAATAGCTCAGGCTTGTGCATAACAAATCAACATGGGCCATTTTAAAATATTGTACGTTATTATCGAAAAATCAAGATGTCAATAATTGTTTGCCTACATTTGAGATGAGAAAAACATAACTATATCAGTAATATCACAGCTTTTGAAATTGATTATAGCACAAATTACCAAGTGTTAGTTTGGCTACTGTTGATATTAGACGAACATAATGGCATCAGCGGTCACATTTTTAGAAATGTTCAAATTAGAATGAAATTGTTCTGTGCATCATATGTAAATGCCGAATGTTTGCATGCTTTTAGATGATATAGATAAACAAGTTATATGTGTCACACATTCCATTCTATGTCATATACATTCTTAGAAAGTATCTCGATACATTTATAATTTATTTTACTCTGTATTAATGATCAGTGCATTATGTCCTATTTTATTCAATCATCTGAGAAAGGAGGAATTGATAATGACAAAATACATATCTAAAGTAGGTTACCTGAATTCCTCCACGGAATGCTTTAGCTCAATGATCTCAAGCTGAGATTGTTTAATGATATCCTCCAGTGCACTAGCCTGCATTAAGAATGGTGATTAATAAGAGGAAAAAGAAGAATGCGAGTTCATCACGAAACTAACACTATAAAACATACTTACAAGAGCATAAACTTCATCTTCTTCTGTTTCCCCAACACTCGATACATCTTTAGAATCTTGAAACTTCCTCTCTCCAAGATGTTTGCTGAAGTTATAATCTATCCCAGCCTCTCGTAATCCATTCTCTGCAACTTTAAACAATTCATTTGTTTTTGATGACAAGTCCACTGATGTTCTTCTTGACAAAGCACTTCTCAATAAAGAGCCAATTTGTTCTTTCTCCTTAACTAATTGAGAAACCGTCTCATTTAGACTGTTCACTTCACGACTCCTCTGCTCCATCAAATCCCTTGTTTTCTCAACAACAATTTTACTCAATTCATATATAGACTCAATTCCTGCCAAAGATGCCCTAATATTTTCCTCTAAATCTGTTTCTAGTGCGAGGAATAACGATTCGGACAACTCTGGGGATTTATTAGCATCAACAATCTTTATAATTTCAAACATCTTTTCATGAATTCTTGATACATAATTCAATTGATCCACTAACAACGGCCTTTGTGACTCAATCTTCGACTCGTACTCGCTCACCAACAGGCTCAACCTCGACACTTCACTATCCAATGCCTCCTGCTTCTCAAAAAACTCACTTTCCAATTCAGATACTTGCCCCTTTTTCTCATCCACAGACTTCTTCAAGCTCTCAATTTCCTCACTTTTGTTCCCCACCTCCTCTTTCAACCCACTAATGGTTGCCTCGAGCTGAGAAATTTCAATGGCAATCTCATAATTCCTCTGCTCCATTAACTCCCTAGCCTCATTCCTTGACTTCACATTCAACTCATTCTGCTTCAAAAGCACTTCTACGATCTCATTCGTCCTCTTAATTACACCATATGCCACTGATGGCAGTCCTGTGTACTTATTTGACCTTGGCAATCCATTTACTCCAAAATCCTTATAACTACTAACTTTCTTCGATATCTTCTCAATTCCACTAACTAACATTGATGACCCTGTCTCGATTTCCACCCGGGACAACTCCTTTGCTTTCCCCATCTCCTCTAACTGTAGTAAAACCTCGCTCTTTTGTCTCAGGGCCTCATCTTTCAACTTGATTTCCTCACTCAACTCCCCAGAAACCTTCTCCAATTTCCCCAACATCTCCTCCTTATCCCTCAATGCCTCATCACGCTGTCTCGAGCTCTCGTCGCGCTTCTTGATCGCCTCGTGGCAAAGAACTTTAAGCCTATTAAACTGAACCTGGAGGTCATTCTTGGAGTTCTCCACAGCCTGACGGGCTTGCCTCTCCCGGTCAAGCTCCGCAAGAACGTCCCTGAATCTCTCCACCGAAACAGCTTCCGGCGAAGGGATTTTTATATCAATAGGCACCGGATCATCGGCCTCAACATCGCTCAAAACAGCATCATCCTCATCCACACTCGCCATTAATTAAATATTATATATATACACCCTCAAATTCTCACAGAATGAAAAGTTTTCGTTATAAAGATCCTCTTTTGCAACTCTAAACCAACAATTCAAGAATTATGGAAACAAAAGGGGACAAGACAATTATGCATTGGGGGGTTTTTTGATTGGTTTTGTTTATAGTAGCTCAGAAAGTACGATTAAGAGAATAGTAATTAAAACCCACAAAACTAATATTCAATAATTGATTGAAGGAATATATATAGGAACGAGGATTATGAGATAAGATGTAAAATTGTTGGGGTAGAGTTGGAGTAGGAGATCGTACCGTGTACCTCCTAGGAGTCCAAACTTCGAACCAGAAGAGGAATCGAAAAAAAATAAAAGAAAGAAATAATCACAATTTGCCACCAACCAGTCCTCCAGCTTTATTTTATTTAATTTTTGGTCTAGACAATATTTAGGGCTCATTTGGCCCCGTTTGAGCCCCCGTTTTTAAAAGAAAATGTGTTTTAGATTAGTGATTTTTCGAAACATATGTAATTAAAAAATAAAATAAAAAATTTAATTTATGTGTAAAATTATTTTATTTTAGGCTTGATTTGCATTTCCGTTCAGAGTTTTGACATTATTTTCAGTTTTTTTATTTTGAGAGTTTATTTTAAAATGGTTGAAAACGTGTTTTATTGTCATTCTAAAAAAATCGTAAAACTGAAAGACACGTTTAGTTTGAAATTATGAGAAATTATTTTTTAATATTTTATTCCATGAAATTAGATTACTCAAAAAAATAATTTTATGTTAATATATTATCAAGTAATATATACATTTTAAAATTGATGAATTTCATAATTTTACTCTATTACAAAAGTAAAATAAAACAAATAATAAATTAAGCGGAATAACATAGAAATAAAAAACAAAAATTAATGACTTGAATTTCTTTTTTATATAATTTTTATCGCTATTTATTTAAATATATTATTTTGAGAATCTTATTTAAAAAATCAATAGAGATTTAACTACTTTTATTTTTATTTTTCTTATTTTTCAAACAAATATTTTTTAATTTTATTTTTAGAATTTTATGATTTTATTTTTCAACATAATTGATTTATATTCTGACAACGTGTTGTTGTTGTCGTCGTCGTCGTCGTCGTTATTATTATTATTATCATTATTATTATTATTATTTCTGGACGGACCTGTTGTAACTGTAGAATAGACCTCGAAATTTGTCAATTTGTCAAATATGTAGGAATATATATGTATCTTTAAAAAAAAAAAAAATTTAAAATCATGGTGCCTAGAATTAATTGTAATCTTGACCTATGAAAAATGGTTAGACTTCCTTCTCTATTCGACCCCATATATCCACTTTTTCTGTGTTAAGTTTCTTCTTCGAGTTATTAACGTTTTGCAATCTAGGATTCTCATTACACAAAAATGATCTAATGCATGGTGGACATGGAATATAATATTTTATCGTGGGCGTGTTGCCACGTGACAACACCAGGTATACATGACAATATCGGATGTTATTAGGTCCACTCTGTGTATTATAATTTATGCCCACCATGGACATTAGATCAAAATGGTCTCTTGCATATTGTACAATTTGAAGGCAGATTTGTGCGCACGCGTTTTTCATTTTTTAAGTCTCGACAGTCTCAAACTGCATTAGTCAATGTCCAATATAAAGAGGCACATACCTGATCTAACTCTGGCATTTAATGTGATACGGCTACTGATGTTAGTGTATGGCCAATTTGTTATCACAATGGAACTCAAAATTACATGACTCGCAACTAATATCCCGCGTCAAAGAACAGATATCAAACAGAACAAAACTCTAGAGGTGAAGCAAAAACCAGATTTATCAATCAAATAACTTTCCTGCTTACATTATGACATCTCATCGTTATGTAAATAGTTACGTACAAAGAAATATTTTCCAGAAAAATAAATAAATCATGTGGACAATTCCAAATTTATTCAATAATTTTTTTTTTTACCACGTATTATCCAGAAAAATAAATAAATCACGTGGACAATTCCAAATTTATTTAATAATTTTTCTCTACTTTTTAACTATGTATTTTCCATTATATCACTATTTAAAATGCATTTTTTCTTCAATAATATTCATTAAACACATAATGTAAAATATGACCTTTCAATAAATTTGGAATCGTCCACTTGATTTATTTATTTTTTTGAAAAATACTTTTTATATGTAACTATTTACATTATATTTTACATAATAATGAGATATCAGAATGTAAGTGGAAAAATTATTTAATTGATAAAATTTTGATCCAATTAAATTTCATCACATCATGTGTTGTTAAATTATTATATAAGTTGTTATGTACATTTAACACAGCATCCACTTCGTAGCTAAATTTAGCTAAAAACATGTAAAACAACCATATCATTAAAAATTACAACAAATTGCGTCAAATTACCTTTCTCTCCTATGATTTGTTCTATCAAGACCACGTTGCTTTTTTGGACGAGAAGTCCAAGCAAAACATGTTTATCTACGTAAGTCGCTCCCTTAATTAGTCCTTAATCGACATACTTCACAAATAACTGAACTGATGTCATGTTTTAACAAAAGCATATTTGAGTCCCCTTTTTTTTTTGAAAAATAATACATTTTGAAATAGTATTTTGATGAAAAATATGTTGTTAAAAAAAAAAAAAAAAATTAGATTTGTATATAATATTATTTTATTGAAAAATGTTTAGTTTTATTATTGAAAATAAGAGAGAAAAAATATATTTTAAAAATAATATGAACCAAAAAAAGAGCTCAATTGGCTAATGATATCATCACACTGTTTGCGGGATACAATAAGCCCATGTTTGGTCTTATTATTCCCTATTAAATTATAATTCATTTCCCCCTTTTTATTAATAACACATTCTCCAATAAAATATTATTACACGTAAATCCAAATAATTTTCTTTTTTCAACCACACATTCTCCAAAAAATTACCGTTTATCTCATTATAATGTGAACCAAACATGCACGAGGAAGGAGCTCTTAGGGTCAAAACAAATTAAAATGATTCCGTCCCATTCTAATGAGATAGGGGTAAAGAGGATTATAATCTTTAACATACTGATAACCCCAAAAAAAGGGGAAACAAAATTTGATACCGATAAAAATGGAAAACAGAATATCCAATCTAACAATAGTCACAACATACATAAGATAACCGATTTCTCTTGGCATATTCAAGGTCGTCAACCGTTCGTACAAAATGGGACACGTGATGGTGAAGTTGATAATGAGATGTTTTCGAAAAAATAACTTCGGGGCACTTTTTACCACAATACCTCATTCTTCCATTGCATCTCCTCCTTCAATCACTTCAACAATCTCTTTGAGTGGTGTAATCTTTGTCATCAACACCTCTGCAAGTACAACAAATATCAGCAACCTCGTAAACGAAGCTATAATAAGTATACCACTTCACGAAAAGCATTATCAAGGGTGTAATTTTTTTGTTTTCCCCAAGAACGAGTAGGAAAGGAAGATAATAACCGGTCTTTTTTGAAAATGAATAACCCTGTTCGCTGATATAAGTACGAGGATTTGGCAACAAATGGTTTCTTAGGTACTCTTGATTACCCTGAAAAACAAAGCATCAACAAGATTCTTTAAATCACGGCATCTTAGATATAATAGGTGAACATTACCGAGGATTACAAAGACAAACCTGTGTTATTACACAGATATCAACATTGCTTCCACTTCCCAAGTCATTGAATATGCCTGAGGAGATGGCCTCAGCTACTAATTTTATCCCGTCGTCCCTCTATAAAATCATTTATTCAATCAACATGAAGAATTTGTATTTATAAGTATTAAAGACTAAGTTTAACTATGCCCTTGTTTGGCTCCATTTTAATGGAAATTTTGGAGAAAATGAGTTTTAAAATAGTGATTTTTTTTTTTGGAAAATGTGTGGTTAGAAATGAAGGAAAAGTTTTCGATTTACGTGTAATATTATTTTATGGAAGAATGTGTCGTTAAAAATGAATTATGAAAAAATGAGTTTTTGGAAAAATGAGGCCAAAAATAGGCTAAATAAATGTGTTGTTTCTCTAACCATTTAAACTTTTAGACGAGATAGTACAACATGGTATCAATGCAACAAAATTCTTGGGTCAAGTTTGTGGCCACCCATTTATGAAAATTTTGCACGCATTAGGCACTTAATGAAAAAATGAATCCAGCCTGCATGCATGTGATAGGGCATGTTGAAGACTAAATTTAATTAAATGTGCCCACTTTAATAGTCTTAAACTTCTAGACAAGGTGGTTCAACATTAAGTATCCAATGCTATGAACAAAAGAACTTACGCTAAGCCCTTCACGATATTTTGATTCAAA
Organism: Fraxinus quadrangulata; assembly: GCA_903798255.1. Taxonomy (NCBI): domain Eukaryota; kingdom Viridiplantae; phylum Streptophyta; class Magnoliopsida; order Lamiales; family Oleaceae; genus Fraxinus; species Fraxinus quadrangulata. The sequence goes on along the minus strand of CAIGRB010033744.1, from coordinate 20,240 downwards.
AACAGCCATTGCAGCAAGAGAGCCAGAGCCCATTGTAGCAAATGGCAATGTGTCTGTCGAACCATGCGGATATATCTGGGAAGTCATTTAATAATATTATACCCTATAAGTAAAAATATAGAAACTAATATATTGTAAAATCCTGTGTGTGGAAAGTAACTTACGGTGTGCAAGTGAGGGCCACTGACATCAACTCCACCGAGCACCAAAGCAGCTGAAACATGTCCTTGGTGGCTGGTTAAGAAACAAAATGTTAAGGTTATTTAGGATCACAATCTTCAATACTAGCCAAACAAGTTCTGTACCTAAAAAGATGAGACTTCAACAGCGAAAGAGCTGTAACCACCCTGGACTCGCGACCAGTATGATACCGGTGTAGCTTCAGCTGAGAACTGACCATGTCTAGTAAAAGCAATGCCATCAAGAAATTGGACATTTTCTCAAATAAAAAATCTGCCATGCAAATTTGTATATATAAAATTGAACTAAGAGGTTGTAAATAATACCAGTTACTGCCTCTGTATCAGCAGCAGTCCCAGCTCCACAGCAATAAATATTCTGGGCCATGTAATGAATCTTTTCACAATTCTTATCTGCAACAATGGGCCCGGCAGTGGCCCGTGTATCTGCTCCAAGAATAACACCATCCTGCAGCACACAAGTCAATATAAAAGTGAGTTAATTCAACATCAATACATCCTTTTTAATCGACCCCATGTAAGAATTCTCAACATGAGGAACAACAAAGTTGCAATATTTTACATTTAGAAATGTACTGGGTTTCAGAATGCTATCAAAATCTTCAACTGGAACTTAATAGATATACCTAATTACTACCATCAATGTGAGACCATGGTGCACGAAATTTTACTTCAATTTTAATTTTTTGAGACATTTTTTTTTTTGGGGGGGCAATGTCCTATATCATGAAAATTTCCAAGTTCACACACTTTCCTTTTTCTTTTTGACAAGTTCATTCCCATTAAGTGTCAACATCTACAAGGCTTACAGACCCCACAAAATCTCTATTATATATTTGTATTAGCATACATGGCTATCAATCCATTCCACCACATTACATAAAACAGAAAAGGAATATTGAAACTGCACAATAAGGGATAACTTATGAACTCCAAAATGCTTTAACGAAAAAAAAAGAGGAAAAAGGAAGATTAATTACGTTTTAATTATCTCAGACTATAATTTTACTGCCATCTAATAACAACAATACCCCTGACATCCAATTGACCATAACAAGCATAAAGGTCCATTACAAGCACTTTTACAGGCATCAACCTAAATTCTTAGATAGGGAGTTAAAACCATGATATGAAGCAGCTCCTTGTAAATCCACCACATAAAACTCTCAAGAAAAGCTTAAGACACCCCCCAAATCCCTCCAAAGACAGTTGCAGAACAATGCCTGAAGAGAATGTTACGAGATCTCTGAAGCCTAAAATGACAGAAGACACTACACACAATAGATATTTTCCAGTTCCAACTAGCAAAAACTCAGAAACGCCTTGAACTATACTTATCTAGAGCCGGCACTTAATATTTGGAAATAATTCACCAACAATAAAGACACATACACATAAATTTATGATATACACAGTAAGTTCTAGCCATCCTTCCTTCAACTCGACAATAGTTGCCCATTCTCACATATTAAACAGGGCAACTTGACAAAAAATAAGAGAATGTCGAAATTTACTTTCATCTTTAAACATAATAAGATGAGTTCTTAAACCTCATAAAACATTGTTTTCCCGCATACTATTGTGATAGATGAAAGAGAATTTCACAACAGATAAATCTGAATACATTTAGGTACATAAAGTTTTCCATTTCTTTAAGGTAACATAGTAGTAAGCAATTGATTAGCATGGAACTTCATAAAAGGAACACAATTAAAGCAAATTAAGTACAATCAAACAAAGCAATAATAGTACAATTCGAAATAATAACTCAAGCACAGCACCTCCTTCAAAAAGTCCATAACTTTAACCAAAATTAATAACCTCCTAATCACCAACCCATGTTTATCAATCAAAATAATCCAAACCATTATATGAAATAAGCCCAAAAATACAAAGCAATCAAGAAATTGTAATAAAATTCAAATTATAAATGAAAAAGACCATGACCTTAAAAATTAGGCCCACAATGGTAGTCCCAGTCTTGAGAAAAGATGGTTGCTTTAAACCCTTTGCCGCAAGCATCTCATTCCTTTTGCATAAATCAAAGCTGAACCCTCCCTTTGGAGGCATTTCTATTGCCGCCTTCGACATCTTCACTTACTGTTCTTCCAAATCTACTCAAGAAAATAATATAAATAATTAGAAAAAATTGTTAAAACGTTAATATGATTCTTGATGGATGAAATTCAAAACACATTTAAGATTATCATTTTTAACCCATAAATACAAACATATCAACATATATAAATAGACTCATCGATTGGAAGAATTACACGAATTGAAAATTTCGAATACCCAGCCAGAGATCTAAGCGAGAGAGGGAGTTTAATAGGCTTTTCAAGTTGGACTGAAGACGTGGCTTGAGGAAAAAGAAAAGAGAGAGTATGGGGAAGTTTGCAATATATGGGAAATATAGGGGGTAAAGAAGAAAAGAAGAGAGAGTTTGGGGATTTTTATGATATGATAGGGATTTTTGGGGGTATAACATTATTGTACAAACTTCAAAGACGGGGACAAATGCTGGGCAATGTTCCTGGGGTATGTTCGGATCAGATTAAAATTTGATTTTAATTTAAGTTAAAGTTAAATGATTAATATTAATCATATTTTTCATGAGTCTCATATTTTTTCAACCACATATTTAAAAAAATTTCTATCACAATTCACTAAAAATTTAATTTTAATCCCCACCAAACACCCTATAAAAGACCCCACCCGTATCATCCAATTCCATCATGTCCCGTCCCGTCCCTTATTTATTTTTCTATTATAAATCTAAATCATTTTTAAAAATAGAAAAAAAAATTAAGTGAACGAAAAAAGAATGAAGATATATTTTAATCATGCGGCCTCTCACAAAATTCTTTGTGGAGATGGAATGGGATGGCCACCCTAAGCTCCGCTCTTTGCTATCCCTAATTATATTTCGAAATACTATTTACATTCTAGTAATATACTAAGTTAATTACGACAAGTGTTACAGAAAATTTTGAGAAAATTACTCTGGTGCATTATGAAAAGTATCATTTTTCATCGTACTAGAATTAAATTATCTTCTTTTCTCACCTACTTTTTATTCTATATTGTAACAGTAATATTACTATATTAAAATATTTCTTTTAACCAGAGGCAATGCTCTTGTCCAAGTCAGAAAAATATAAAAGAAAACATGATCTTAAAGATTGAGAAAAAGGGTGAAAGTAAAATAATTTAATAAACAAATGAATAGGATGAGAAATACATATCGGGAAAAAAAATTATTTTATAATTTGAAAAGGAAACCAGATCTTTTGACGTTATTAATTTGGGAGTTTTTTTTAAACAAGTGACAACATGATTGACTTTGATAGAAGGTGGAATAATGTCACGTGTTCTGTAATTTTGAGGAGGATCATGTCGTGTATTCATTTGACATGCTTTAAAATCTCAAGTTTAATTTCACAAGGCGTTGAAGAGGATCTTACAGCTTGAAATTACCTTGTGAGTTATTGTTCCGGCCTCGATTAGTTCTACTAAATTAGTGTTATCAAGAACCCTTGAAAAAAATTGTGACAAGTTCAATTATTTACACATTGCTCATCATCTTTCCACGTGTTTTTTTTTTAAGATTGTGAACCTCAAATTTCATGTCAAATCGGCTGCTGCCGACGGTTTCAATTACTTTTCCTGGCTTTGTTAGATGGACTCACTTTTGCAAATGTTCTTTCTTTATTGTCTTGGAAGATTTGTCTGCTTTTGTCCTCCAAAGGAAACATGATTCGATTCTTACATTTTTTAAAGATTGACGTGGTTTGACCCTCGTTATTTTACATTTTTGAAATAAATTAATTTATTTGTACAATTATGGTTGACAATAATGGATGACAACATTGATATCAAAATTTGGACCATTAATTTTAAAAATAGATTTTGAAATGGATGAATATGATGATGGTATGATTGTCAACCAAAATTATACAAGTAGCACGATTATTTTTAGAATAGTGTTTGTTGGAGAATGACTGGTTGAAAAATAAGGAATTTTTTTCAATTTACGTGTAATATTATTTCATTGTGGTTAAAAAGAAGGGAAAGAAAAATGTATTATAATTTTAATAGGACCCAAATGCGGTCAGTGAAATTTCATAATTTATATCTTAAAAAATTAGAACATTAGAATAATGTTCTAGACTTAGCCGTACGTTCGATATGACGACGGTCCAATTAATACTGATACTTTAGCTGTAGTGGAGCCTCCATGTTAACCAGAGTCTGGGGGCGATAGAGGTGATGTAGAACGCTATGGAGTGTGATCTTCCCGTTTGAAAGAGATTGTGAGGTCATCGCTTGAGGGATGTGTATTTGCTCCCAATGCTGGTTTAATATATGATATTGTAGCCCTACTAAAGGAGTTATGACGCGAATCAATTAGAAGAGAAAATTTTAAATTAATTAGAAAAGAAAAGAAATAAGAAGGATCTACGAAAGCGCACAACTTTTAACTTGGATGTCGAATTTTTATCGATGAGTATAATCTGAAAGCGTTTTTCGACTGTGCATAATCTTATCGGGGTGACAATCAATTACCATTGTCAAACTTTCGGGCTCAAATTCCATCGTTTAGAGGTCCGTCTTAGTGCTTTTTTATTTTTAGTTAATTTAAAGGTACTTTTGTCTTTTTCAATTTTTTAATTTTATTTGGATCCATCTAGAGAATTAAGATCGCAATATGATTATAATTTATTTTGAGTCTATAAACATTAAATACACGTTGAGGTTGTAAAAATATTACATTCGTTCTTCGATTAATCATATTTCAGTTTTTTTTCATTGATTGGTAAATTCTAATATTTCTCCCGTTCGTTCGAACGAAATTCGAACAACACTCGTTCAAGCGTAACGAACAAGAATCTTTTATTATTGTCCACTTTTTCATCTTGCGTTAAGTTAGGGTATGGTAAACGTCGCTTTCTGCTTGCCTAAAATAAAGTTGTCCACATACTAGCTTTCTTTGCGACTACATTTGGGTTGCTTGGAATAGGTAGATACTATTACTATTTTTTCCACTTGGTTAAAAGTTCTTATTTACTTTAAAAAAAAAACTTCCAAATTTTTATTTTTTATTTTTTCGAAATGGGGTTTATTCCTCTTCAAGATTTCGCGGAAATAGTGAATAAAGGGAGGTCTTAGTACGTGATTCTAAAATATATTGCTCGAAGAAAAAGTACACGTTCAATGCTTTTTAAATAGGCAGGCTTTACTTCAGGAATTCTCCAGTTGCAAAAAGCTTTATATATACATTGGTCTCATGTCAGATCTCACTCATTTTTGCTCATTCTTACAGATAAGTGAGGTATAAATAAGATTCATGAATTCAGACACCAGTTTCCACTTCCTTAAAGAAAATATGTGGGCAAGTGGATACAGCTCTCGGTCCATTAGTCACTGAATCCCGTTTTTTGTTCATGAGCTCGCTTGGAAATGGAAGGCTGGGACTCAAGTTTTTTGTTGGACGATTTTCTGATAAGGGAAATCATGCTGACGCATGATCCAGATGGAAGGCATCTCGATTCAGAGCTATTGCTTTGTCTTGTAGAAAGTGTTATTTGTTCGACACAGTCTGATGTAATGGTTCTTCTCCTCTGCAAAGCTATACGTTAAGCAAACTGTACATGTAGGGTTTGTTAGAAACTGTAAATCTTGAAACTCTATTTCAGGTTTCTGATGCACAATCTGATTCCAATAATGTGGGAAGCATTGATATGATCGGATCAGACGAGCCACTTGGATGCACCATATACAAGATCTCACACGAGGTAATTTCGTTCTCGTTCCTTTAATTCTCTTTTCTTTATTTAATTGAGTGCACTGTGCACCTTTACTTGTGGTTCATGGCATATTTGATACTAAAGATTGAATAATACCAGATAGTATTAAAATAAAAAATAAGGTAAATCTTGTTTTTATTATTTCTCAGCAATCTTGTCTAATACAGTGAGCTAAACATGCTCTTCTTAAAGTTTGGAACGTCTAATACCAAATGGTTGTGGTGACAGATACTCCACAGGTGCTTCGAGCAAGGAAATTTGCACACAAAAACAATGGTTTTGCTCGAAATGGTCAGTCATTTCAGATGGGATGCCAAAGTGGTCTTAGTACTAGCTGGCTTCACGACTAGCTATGGCATATTTTGGCTCATTCAACAGCTACATTTTGATAACGTATCAGCGTTATCGCTTGCAATACTTAAACGACTCCCAAGAGACATCATGTTTGACCCAAAATTTAAAGCTCTTATTTCGTTGATTAACTGTCTGGTGAAGGTGACAAAACACGTAGTAATGATGGCAAGCCTGCCTGTGTCACATGACCATAAGGCAATGGCCATTTTGAATTCTAAAATCTACATGGCCACATATTGGACCATTCGAAGCATATTGGAGTGTACGTCTCAGATTACAGATCTACGAAGCGTGAGACATGAGCAAGTGCATGTTCTTTCTCTTCATTTCACTATTTTCATTATTAATTTTTCCTCATTAGTCAAGTTTCCTAATATGTATAGTGAGATTTTAATTGTTTCTTCAGGTGTTTAAATGCAAAAATTGTTGCAGCATGGGCACTATATAGTCTAGGCAACAAAATAAACAGCTTGTGCCATGATCTGGAAGAACAAATAGGTTACTGATATTATGGGAAAACTTCCATCTGAAATATTTCGATTTTTAAATCCATGTAAATTTGATAAGTCTAAAATTTTCTTGCAGATGCAAGTTTGCAAGCGAAGCTGTTAACAATTTTTAAGGAAAAGCATACTGATAATCAAGAGGTGCTGCATACATTATTTTCAGGGAAAATTGAACTTCCTTTCAAGGATCACTCCTCACAAAAGAAGGTCATTTTTTCTGCAATTTCTCCTGCCTCTGCAACCATTACAAAGCACTATAAATTGTTAAAAAAACAAATTAATTTCAGTAATTGGTAAATGCAATTGGCATTCCTTAGGTGGACATTGTTTGGAAATCCCTTTACAATGTCGTGGACTGTCGTACGTTGTTCTATAGTTTCAATTACCATATAGTTTATGTAAGCAATAGGTCATCGTTTGTGATGTTTTTTTCGATATGGGGATAGTTCACACTTCTTCACCTTGCAATCTCTGTAGCTTTTTAGTATCATACTATGCAGCATTAAAGAAGTAATAAAGAAAAGCTAAAATCTTGCCTATTGTACTATTCCATATAGTTGAGGACAAAGTATCACGTATGCCCTTTATGAATATATTACTAATTTCTTACAAAGTGTCCATCTTTTTTCTTTGAACAGATTGACATTTTTGAATTGAAGAACAAGATAGTGATACTCTTGATCTCAAAGCCGGAGCTTCTCCCCCTAGACAAACTACTTTTTCTGGTACAGCAAACATATGACCATCCCAAACACAAGCAAATTGAAGAAAACTATGCTATATTATGGGTTCCAATTCCATCTGCAAATGAATGGAGCCTTGATGAGAAAAGAATTTTCGAGGTGTTTTCGAGTTCTTTGCCTTGGTTCTCAGTAAGACAGCCTTGGACACTAAATTCAGCAGTGGTGAACTTTATCAAACAAGAATGGAAGTTGAAAGAAAAACCTTTAATGGTAGTTTTGGATGTAAATGGGATGGTTACGAACTCAAATGCTATGGATATGGTGTGGATTTGGGGGGCCAAAGCATTTCCTTTTTCAATATCAAGGGAAAAAGAGCTTTGGGAAAAGGAGAAATGGTCCCTTGAACTCATGACCAATGGCATCAGCCCTTTATTCACCAATGGTGTAAGAATCTAAACTGAAATCTCAGTTGTTTCTTACTTTAAGCATTTTTGGCATGACTTTGAGGATAATGGTACTTGACATATTAAGAAAACATTTTGTTAGACAACTCGTGATTTTCAAAATACACTTTGCATAAAAACAAATAAAAGAGAAATAGAAAGAAAGCATGATTTGTTCAACAATGCTCGTTATTGTACACTTGACCATAAAAATAATGCATTGCCTGATTTCTCACGTCATTTCATTATTATTAAGACTTCTATCTTGAAAGGTAAAACTTGTTGAAATGAGTAGTTCAAATCCTTATAGGTTGGTTAATAGTTTTTAAGATATTATTCTTAATTTGTTCCTTCAAGATGGTGACTTGTTTGAACAGATTAATCTTAACATTAGTTTGAATACTGTCATCGAATTGCTTGTTGAAATTTAATGAGTTTAATATAATATTAAGACTTGAAATTCTATTTTAAAATGTCAACCTTGTTAAGAGTAGTCCAATCCCTTATTTGTTGGTTAGTAATTTTATATTTATTCAATGTGAAATATTATATTGATTAATATTTTCATATTTATTCGGAATATTACTCATAATTATCATATCAATTAGTTCAATAGAGGTAGACAACCTACTTTGACCAGTAAAGTCTTGTTGGTACTATTGTCCGATTCTACTCGATACTTTTTACCGAACATGCTAGAGTACATGTTACTTTGTGCCTTAGCTTATGACTTTACATTGTTATCAGGTAGAGGAAGGCCGAAATCTTTGCATCTATGGAAGCGAAAACATAGATTGGATTAGAGAATTCACTGCCAAAATGAAGAAAATAAAAGATGCGGGCATTCGACTACAACTGGTGTATGTTGGCTGCAGAAATTCATCCAATCCAGCTATGCAAAACATTTTAAACATCATTAATCAAGAACAGTTAAGCACTTCCTTAACCTCTGAAAAAATACATTTCTTTTGGTTCCGGCTGGAGAATATCAAAAGTAAAATAATCCATCAAGAAAATACAGATAAAATTGCAAAAGAAGTGGCAGAATTTCTTGATTTCGGAGAAAATAAGGAGGGTTGGGCAGTGCTTGGGAGGGGTTCTTCAACTGATGTAATAAAACTTTCGGGAGAAAATGTTGCAGAATTGGGTTTTTTGGGTGCCATTGAAGAACCCCTAAAAACTTCATTTCCTTCTGAGCCTTGCAATCACACTGATTTGGTTCCATATGAAGAAGGATTGATCGAAAGAAGTGTGAATTGTGGAGTATGTAAACGTCCCGTGAAGAAGTTTGTTGTCTACAAATGTGATGTAGCTGCTGAATAGAGAGTTGCTTGGATTTTGGTTATTGTGTTTGAAAGAAGAATACTTTTGAATGTCTTTAGCATACAGGCAGAAATAATGAGTCGCCTTGTCTAAAACTTCTGTTTGAAATAACACATATTTATTTATTTAAATTTAGTCTTTTAACACTTGTTATCGCTTGAAGTCACTACACCAACCAATGACGGATAAATTATATAATCTTTTATATATTTTTGATAAAATTATTTGTAAATTTCCATCTGTTGGTAAATTTTAATTAATTTTAATTTTCTTACAAAATTGCCTACATAATATTTTCATTTTTTTATTGACATTTTAATCTTTTTGGAAAAAGTTTACTGATGAATTGATTTTGTTAGTAATTTTTTTTATATATATAATAACCAATAGAAACGTCCATTGTAAAAATTCATTGCAATTTTTTATTTTATTTATTTTTCCTTTTAACAATATGATTTCAATTGGCAAATCAGTTGGCAATTTAATCTCCTTTTTTATAAAAAAAAATATATTTGTCACTAATCTTTTCTAATATCATTTTACACTCACTGAAAGCTTAGAAATCTTAACTTCAAGTTTTTTTTATTATCATTGATAAATATATTTCATACACTTATTTGAACTTAAAAATATAGATATTTGATAATTCTTTTGAACAATTTTAGCCTAATTAATTGATAAGTGGATTTGAAATAAATAAGTGAAAATTGGCAAAAATAAAAATAAAAATGGGCAAGATCCAAAGCTTGGGGACTAAAGTGTAAGTACTCAAAAGTTATGCCGAAACTCATGAAGAAAATTCAAGAATGCTAGGAGTCAATTGGATACAATTAGAAATCAAAAGGAGTGAAATATGATCAAAATAATTCACAAATCAATTTTCAACTGCACAAGTATGTTCCAGATTTTCAACTGGATATTAAAACCTATTTTTGATTTAGTAAACGTTCGAATTGGAAAAGAGTTATTTTAGTAAAATTGGAGTCCTTTGAGTTATCTTTACAACCTAATTTGAATTGACTCAATCGGATATCAGATAGAGAAAGTTACGATAAAAATACTAAAAGATGTGCAGTGCTGAAATTTTCCCAAGAGGTGACATCGAGGTGCCGCCTAGATGTATCTAGGGCGCATTTTAATCCGTTTCGAAATCCATAAAAATCCTACATTCGACACAAACATGAGGAGGGGGATAAATACAAGTTTTTGACACTTTTGAAGGAGTTTCTATATAATTTGGGGGAGAGAAAAATACGTAATCATCAAGATAAAAAAATAAAAACTATGGGTTGAAGACTTTTGATGTTGAAGAAGATTCTTAATACAAAATTCAATTCTTTCTATGATCAAGATTTCAAAACCCATTTTTGAATTCTATACGTTTTTGTCTCTTTCTTTATTATGAATACCTAAATTCATACTTATGACGAACAATGTAATTTATGTGTGACCCTTTATTTCTTTTATTCAAGATTTTAGTTCTTTAAATGCATATGTGTTGATTTAATGCTTTGAATTATTTGGCCAATTATTCAATGATTTGTGAATCTATTACGAACTGAGAGATGAGTTTTAGATTTAGACTACATAAAATTTAGTAATTTAATATAATGTGTAGAGATACATATACTAATTATTGCGATTATTAGATCAATTCCTATAACTAATACTTCATTTAAGTAAGAATGATTCACATAGTGATATGTAATTGAATTAATTAAATAGACTCAATGAGAACTTGAGAGTGGTAAATTGAATACAATAGAAGAATTCGACCGAACACTACAATAGTAATGAATTTTGATTGGTGAATTAAAATAGATCCATATGTAAAATTATAAGTCATAGCATCCACATTCATATTTTTAAAACTCAAATTCAATAAATTGTGCACGTTAGATTAATTTAGTTTAGATAGAATAATTCACACACCATTTACAAATCTTATTATTTGATTTCGATCAAATTAAAGTTGGAATAATTTAACCAATTGTTAGATAGTAGTTCTTGTGGAAATGATATCCGGACTCATTGGTTCATTATATTACTTGTTACAACCCGTACACTTGCGGATATAAAAATTGACAATAAGTTTTTGGCGTCGTTGTTGGGGACTATTTTTATTTAATATGGTTTAATTATTTCTTGCTTTTGTTTGATTTTTTTTTCTTTTTTCAATTGATCTACTTGTTTTTCTTTGCTCCATTGCCACATAATTAAAAGAAGCAAGATGTCCAAAATTCACAATGATTGATCCCGACTTAGATGAAGGTGACATGCTCTTTGGAGAATTCCTCTTCAATTAAGAACTTAAAAATTAGGGATGCGATCAACCTATTGTATTTGATAAGAATGACTTTCCGAAGTGACTAAATATCAAATCTATTGATATGAGGAGATTAAACCAACTTGTGAATATTGCAGGGTATTGCATCTTACAAAAAATTGCTTATTATTGGAAACTCAGAGGAAGTAAAGAAAGTTATATTTGATGATCCATATGAATGAGATGGTGGCGGTGAAATAATTACGGAAGACATCATCATGCAAAAATATAAATGGATTGAAGATCAAGTAATTCAAATGAATCAAATAACATGCCAATGGATGATCTCTTCATTATTCAACCCGAGGAATTAACAAAAGAAGAAGAACTTGTAAAAACGAATAGATTAATCAACAAGGAGCCAAATGAATTAGTGGCATTCAAAGAAGATGGAATTAGCATGCAAACCTCCAACTTCATTGATTTTAAAATTAAAATCAATGAGAAAATTGTAGTATTCTTCGTTAAGTTCCAATTTGACAATTTAGGCAAGACATACCGTATTCAAAAGGGCAAAGTACGATTTTGGAGGGCTTGTGAAATATGGAACAAAGTTAAACTTAGCAAGTTAAGCAGGATCTTCAAAACCATATTCAAAGTGCCATGAAGCACTTATGCTAAAGTCTAGCTAAAAACTTTAAATTAAGTGTTTATTGGGAGGCAACCCAATTTCTTACCATTTTATTTATTATGCTTTCATATTTACATTGCATATAGTCTATTAAGGTGCATTAATTTTATTCATGTTTTTTTTCAATAAAGAGGTCATCATATTGATATTAAGTCTATTTAAAAAAATTATATTTTTGAGACAAAAACAGTAGGAAATATATGTGGCACATTTTTCAAAGCTTCAGGGACGTAAAAAAAATCTAGTTATCATATACGCCACATTATTGGTTTTAAACTGTCTCTTAACTTTTATATTTGTCTTCTTTCATTTTTCAAATGTACATGGATATCAAACAAGAGGTAGTTTAGAAAAGAAATGAGTGAACCGATCCAACAAGCCACCTTAAATATCAGATAGAAAATTTGGGGAGTACCTTCTTCCTTTCTTCCCCACCTCTATATGTGCTATACTAGACTTTAAAATATTGAGGCTTTAAGTTTGGGTGGAAAAAACATTGAGTTTTTAGTTTTATGACTCTTATGTGATTGTGTGTTTCTAATTCTTTATTATATATAAAATATTTAAAATTTAAAAAAAAATTATTGTTTATTGTGTGCTTGTGTTGGCTAGGTAGCTTTGTCGGTAAATATATTTGGAATCATGTATTAATTTATGAATTGTTGATATGTTATATATTTAGATTAATTGATTTTTATCCATATAAAACTTGATACTATTTGTGCACATTAATTTAATTTAGCATTATAAAGCACTGGGTTGATAAAAAACTTGTTCAGACAAAACTCGCAAGCGTATATGATCGTTGTACAAGTAGTAAGATTTGTGAGTTAATAGTATCGTTACATGACAAATAAGGTCTAATTTGTAGTGCAATAACTACTATTAAATTCAAAATGTGGTGATATCAAAAGAGATGTTTTGCATGTTTTATATATTAATCCTAAACTAACAAAGCAAATAAAGTAGTTATTTAATATGTGAATGTTTGTATTGGAATTGTGAATCCCCCTATTGCCATTTAATTCAATTATTAATTCGTAATCTTGTAAATTCAAGTATTCAAGACAATCGATAATCCACTGTTATTCAATATTCTTTTCCAATATAAATTAAAGATATGTTTAATACGACCCAATCATATTCTTAGTCCAAATTCATATAAAAAACATGCATTGATTCATATGATTTATCACACATAATTGTACATGCCATAAATATTATTCCTAATACATATTGCACATGTGTTGATTTTGCCGCATTCTAAACTTATTGTAAGTATTCTTACACTACAACTAGCAACATACTATCTAATTGGTGATCAAGCAATCAAATAATTCAATGAGAATGCAAAATCAATCAAGAAAAATCAAGAAATATTAAACTAATTGTCTTGAATTAAAATAAACAAATAATATGGTTCATCATTCATCATACAATGGAAAACTTAGCCTAACATTCTTATAATTAAATTACACAAGAATAATTAGAAAAAATCACCCGAAAATAAGAAAGATGGAAGAAGTAGGAGAAATTCATGTTCTTGGCTCCAATCTTGAAATTGGGTTATGAATCTTCAAAATGATTCGCCTTAAATTGATGTCTATACTTGTTCTTAGCCTCTAAAATATGTAGAATATGATGAAATTTAGGTCCAATGGAGGTCTCCCATGTTCTGGTCGAATCTGGTATTTAAAGGATGCCAAAAAGATTTCATTGAATTATTACCAAAACAAAATTAAGGAAAATTGAATTTTTTTCTGTTTTTGAACTGAGGTGCGCGTTTAGGAATATTTAGGGTGCACGCCTGCAGGTTTGGGATGACTCATGCACCCATTTGTGGTTGGGGCGGGTGTATTTCCTGCAAGGGAAAGCGCGCGCCTCGCCTAATTTTCGACAGATGAACAATTTTTAGTATTTTTGTCATAACTTTCTCTCCTAATAGCCAATTGAGGTGACTTAAACTGCATTGGAAAACTAACTTGGAGAGCTACAATTATTATCATTTTTCCAATTCAAAAGCTTGCTATGCCAAAATTGGGTCTCATTTTTTCTTCTAACTCTTAATAATTTCATTTAAGATGCCATTTGTTTAGATAATACAAATTTCATGTATTTCGTGTATAAAATTACATAAATTTTTATAAATTGATTTTGATGAAATATAGGTTGATCTTCTTGTGACTACGAAACTGCACGATCCTCTAATTAATGATCCGAGTATTTAAAGATGAAGGGCCATGTGACTTGAGTTCTGGACTTCAATACTTATTAGAAATTTGATTTGTAAAAAACTTGACTTACTTGAGACTTGAACTTGACTTGGACTTTGAGGCTTGAATTTGTACTTGCTTTGATTTTGATCTCCTGGAGTTGGCTGAACTTGTTTGAAATTTGAAGAAGAATTTGATCTTCTTGAAATTTCTCGAACGTGATTTTGAGATATTTTCATCTCTTCCCCGGATTTTGAATTTTCTTATGTCTTCCTTCTCCTAGACTTGTGATTTTCTCCTCTAACTTATCCCATTTTTATGGATTCTGTGTCATATTTGTAGAGAACTTTTGTAACCATTTTTCATAATCACCCAATTATATATTTAACTAAAAATTAATTAACTATAATTTTATATTTTGAAAAGTAGAATGGGCTTTTTGAATGGTATAAGCCTTACACTCTAGGTTTTTGTTGTGAATTTGAATCGAGTCATAATGACGATAATGAAATAAATAAGAAAATAAACACAAAGATTTACGTGGAAACCCAATACGGGAAAAAATCACGGGCAGAGGAGGAGAAATCCACTATAATCAATAACAGTTGTATTTATAAGATCTCAATGTACTCAATTGAAATCTAAAGCTCTTAAGATGTTGTATGAAGATCTCTCTATTATGTTATGTTATGTTATATTCTTCTATACAACTCGTGCTATATATATATATATATATAAACTCTAAAGATCAAGTTGTAGAAGAATATGAGTCTAAAATCGCGTAAAAAGCGAAAAAGGGGCTTTGGCCGAACAAACCTCAACAGGGCAGCACCAGGCGAGCGACTAAGTCTCGGGTTGTTTTCTACTAGGCTCACTTGGCGCTAGCGAAAATGCGGTGATTTTTTCCTCCGGTCATAATTTTGATATCTTCAAGACCACTCCAATTTAGACTCCAATATCCACTAGAATTTGGGTCAAACCACAACAGTTTTAATAGACTTAAATGAGCTGATTATTAAAAATCGACCCGATTCATTTAATTATTTAATTTATTTATCTGTAATTTTTAATGTCTACAGTATAACAATCCACATTTTGTCTAGAATGAGGTTGAGAACAATCATCCCTATGACCATTATTCCTCAAATTCACCTCTTTTGCACCTTGTCTCAGACACCGTCACCAAGACTTGATCACCATGAGAACTATCACTTGGCTACTTAATATTGACACACTCTAACAAAGTAGTAGAGACCTTGTTCCCAGTCAAAGTTGTCTTTCCAACTAGTAGCGTGGTCACCATCTTATATGACTTAGGTAAGAAAACCATCAAAACTATCGTCTTATCTTCGTCCTCAGTTTCGGTATCATATAAAAATTCAATCAAACACTTAAACTTATCCAGATTATCCCTATCACAGTATCTTTAATTCATATAATTGTTTATTTAATTATAAGTTTATTTGTTAGAGATTACACATGTACAACTCTTCTAACATTTTCAATAACTTGAAAAAGGAGATTTCTCATTCAAAACAATATACTTTACCTCGAGAGCAAGAGCCAATCTGATTGTACCAACTGCCTTTGCTTTTAGTTCTTCTTATTTTGCATCTTTAGCATCTCTTACCCTGTAACGCTTTGTTGCACGAGATCATCTTCAACGATACTAAGACAAATATTGAAATTATTTTTCTCGTCAAATCGCTCCACTTCAAACTTGAAATAAGACGATAATCCATCCAAAGAGGTATGAGGATGTGATTAAATTTTTGCATCATATACCAAGCCCCTGTTTGACATACATTTTATCAAAATACATTCTTTCACAACTTAATTTCAATCACACATTTTTCAATAAAATAATATTTTTCATCACATCAATAACTTTTCCTTACTTTTTAACTATATATTTCTCATCATATCACTATTCGAAATGCATTATTTCCTCAATAATATCCATCAAACACACCTCAAGATTAATTTGGGATTTCAATGTTCTTAAGCCATTTTGGATAATAGTATATAGTGATAAACAAGATAAGATGAATCTTATAACATATGCTAGCATCTTTGGACATGACATAAAATTTATGTATCAAATTAACAAATGGATGGACGCTATGATAATGACTATTACCAGGAAAATCTTAAAATATAATGTAGAATTAAAAAATGATCTGCTAAGCAGGGTATAGATATTGTTGTACCTAGTGCCTAAAGGTGTCAAGCCTCATCTTGAGGATATAATATCAATTCAGGATCATTTTACTCACCTTTGTTTAAGGAATTTGAATTGCATTTCATTATTATGCTGTTTATTATTAATTTTGACACTTCTTATATCTCATAAGTTACACCTATTTCCTTCATTCTATAGCAATAGCATTGTAAGATAATGATTAACTTGATTTGACGAGTGAGTTAAGTCTTTAGGTAGCATAAATAATAAGTCAGCCTTTGATACCATATGACATACAATTGATACATCCACTCTTTATGCCAACTTGTGTCAATTCTTGAGTTTTGAATTTTGAACAAATATTTTTTCCTTTATGTCATTAACTGTTATGATTATTCGAAATCTCGTGATATAACCCAAGGGCTTCCAAAAGTGGAACATGTGTTAGAAGTGCATTCGATTGATTCAATATCGATGAATCTAGAAAAAAGTGTTGAGGGTTGGAACGAACTACCATATGACATATAATTGATTCATTCACTCTCTATTCCAACTTGTGTTGATTCTTAAGTTTTCGATTTTGAACAAATATTTTTTCCTTTCGAAGTTTTGATTATTAATTAATTCATCAAAATCTTTCAATGCCACAATCTCTTGTGGAATACCAATTGTATTTTTATGGAATTGTTTTTTATGCAATTTTACTAACAATCTCTCTCTCTCTCTCTCTCTCTCTCTAACAATTTCATTTGAAGAAAATTATTTACAAGCATCAGTCTTTCAATATTTCAATAGCTATATATATTTTTTTGTACTTATTTATTGAATATCTTTGTTTATGCTTTACTTGGAAGCATCCTCAAGAGGATATTTACTTGGAAAAATTTCATAAATAAGAGGTTAAGTATCACCTATTTTAAAACTAAGAACTAATGTTTCAAATTTCAAAAATCGGATACTAATTAAAATTTATTTATGAATGAATGAATGAATTATATATTTCATTAATTAAATATATTAATGTCACAAATTAACGATTTAATTAGTCACATATTATTTTTCGGTCACAAATAAGAAATTTTATATGTCAATAATTATTTTACTTTCACTATTCAATAATTTTATACATCACAATTTGTCACAATTTATTTATTGCTCACAAATCACAAATATTATAAGTCACAACTTATGAGACAGTCATAAATTTTCAATAAGAAATCTTATATATCACAAATTATCTTAAGGTTACAATTAAAAAAATTTATAAGTCACAATTTGTTCATCGATCACAAATTAAAAATTTATACGTCACAATTTATTTATCGATCACAAATCACAAATATTATAAGTCATAACTCATCAGACAGTCACAAAATTTCAAATTATCGATCATAAACTAACAATTGTTTGGGTCACACATGATTTCTTAGTCAAATTTATCTTTTTCATTATCACATATTGATTATTGGTCACAGATTAACCAATTTAATGGTCACAACCAACCAAATAATTTGTGACCACAACTAACACTTACGACCGCCACCTCACTACTCCCTCCAGCAGCCTATTGCCACCGTCACCGCAAGAACCACCACCACCACCACCACATGTCGACAGCAACAACATCTCAAACAAATCAATACATCATAGCAAACATCACTATATCATCGCGCCAGATCCACCACCATCTCGATAAACTTATCCCCACCAACATCTAACAATCATATTCGACCACCACCACCTCTCAATAGCAGCACCATCTCAAACAAATTAATACATCGCAGCAAACACCACCACATCATCGTGCTAGATCCACCACTACCTCGACAGACCTATCCCCACCAACATCTAACCATCACCTCCGACCACAACCACCAACTGACCAGCACCACAACCAACGTTATCAGTTACCACCACCACCACCACCAAAAAATCAGATAAAAAGTCACACAACATTGCACCTCCATCATCTCAGCCCCAACCCTATACAGACGCACCATCGCCACCACCAACAAAGCCCCACAACGTAACACACCACCATCGCTACCAACGCCATTGCACCGCCACCACCATGCATTGCTTCGCAGATCACTGCAGAGACAAAGCCATCATAGCGACTGCGCACGTAGATCGTTGGGGTGCGAGCGATAGGTAGGCAGATTGCTGTTGACTACGGTGCAGGGATCTCGAGTAGCTCTGATTCGGCATCTTCGCGTTTGGCGATGACAGTGAGGTAGAGAGAACGAGAGGTAAAGTAGAGAGATACTGGATTGAAAATGGGGAAGAAGATGAATATTAGGGTTTGGGGGTATGGGTACATAATTAATTGAATTTTATAATAATATTATTTGATATTAAAAAAAATTGTATTTTCATCTGATTTTTGTATATATAAATTATAATTCTGGTTTTGAAATGTAATCTTTAAAAATAGTACTCCATGTAATTTCCACTATTTACTTTTTGTTATATTTTCTCTATACATAAGCTTATAACACTACAACAATAATCACCATTTGCAACATGTAAAGGGCAATATTTGGTAATTGAATATTGCTAAAAGGTGTCTATCGCAAAATTCTAATAAGTGAATGTTGCAATTGGTTAACTTAATTGAGATTTGGCAACAATTTTTAAATAGATGTTTCTAATGTCGGCTTTTGCCACATTTATTGAGCGTTGTCAAAAGTTTTATTCATTACAATGTTTATCTGGTGTTACTAAAACGTCCTTCTCTAGAAACGTTTATTGACCATTGCTGATACTTAGATATATAATCTTCCGCAACGTTCTTTTTTTGCGACTTTTTATAAATGGTGCAAAAAATTAAACTTATCACAACGTTTATTAAACATTGTTAATATGATTTTGTAGACTAATTTTTCGCAACATTTTTTAAGTGTTCTTATATAGACTTTTCACAATATGTTTTGAATGTTGTTAATAAGGTTAATTTTCTAGCCCATTTAAAACGGTTCATTAAATTCCAATCCACAAAATACCCAATCCAATTCCAACCCACAATCCAATAAAACCTCATAATAACAAGCTAAAACTCCCAAGAACCCTAGCGCCTAAATGCTGATATTGAAACCACAGAATTCCCAAATCTAATATATGACTTTCTTTGAGCCTCTCAATCTTCGACTCTCAGTTTTTTGTCCCTGAGTCTCTCGCGACCTCCCTGGTTTGATGCCTCAACGGCCAACGACTATAGCGCGCCGCCGACGGTGCCTTCTTCAGTACCGTGGAACTGAAGCCTTTACAATCAAAAAGTTGGGTCGACTTAGCTATGAGGCTAATTCGGAGCAAAAGCAAGTTGTGCTAGTGTGTGCTGTCGTAGGAACCCAAAAGTAATACCTTAACCTCTAAAACTAATATAGTAGTGAAAGGGTCGATCCCATGAAGAGTATGTAATTCAATATTTTATGCTTCGTACAATGATCGAGGGGATTTTTGTATGCAACAATTGTAAATAACACAATTAATAACAATAAAAATTAAATTAACAAAAAAATAAAAAAAAAACCTTGGTCTAAGTTAATATTCACCTTCGAAACTTTACAATTGAT